>SNVD02005835.1:0-235795 GCA_013180625.2 Boswellia sacra
TACCAAAGTGTAATCAAAACAGTGTGAGAAGTTAGAGAAATAGTATATTCAGCAAATACACATGTAGCATGTATATTAGCTGAGACAGACACTGTAGCACGTTACTGTAGCAGAGTATTTAAACACATTTTAGGGTTTTATTTTGATAACTTGAAGAGAGGAGAACGTGGTGGAGGCTGCAGCTCTGGAATTCTTTCATCTCGTGGAGTTCTTGAAGGAGAAAGGAAGCTTGGAAAGAGGAAGAACTATAATCCAAAGAGAATTACATCAAATTTGCTAAGTTTTTCCCTTCCCTTTCATTTTCTGGACTGTCTCCATGTTGTATTGTATTTACCACGTTCTTAAACATGTATAGCTGAATCTGAATTGGTTGAGGGTGATTTCAAAGCCCCTGATATGGTTTTTGTAAGTTGATTGAGCAAGAAGTTGTTATCTAATTCTCTAATTGAAGTTGCTTGTATTTTCCTATATCTAATGCTTATGATTGCTTGCTGGATTGTATTTCGAATGGCCAACTGAATATAATCTGGTTGTTGTCTATTGCTAGACTAGAAATCTTGATCCGTAATTGTCTTGAATTTCTAATCATTAGTAGCAAAATTGTGATCAGATATTGCAATTGGAGAATACAACCTAAGTTAAATAATCCGAGCTTGTGTGTTTATTGCTTAGATCAACCTATTTTCTTATCGTAATGCATCCATTGAATTAAATTTAGAGAGCTTGTTCTAGGTTGTTTAATGGATAGAGATTAAATAAAGAGCTTGTTTTATTTAACACAACAAAGTAAGGAAATATTGGGATAAACAGAGCTTGTTGTTATCTACGGTTGATAATTTCAATGGTGTAATTGGATGACAATTCTACAATTAATTCGTAAATCCATATCTTGTGGTGGAGAAGTGATCCCTTAACCAGGTTTCTCTCATTGATTTTTCAATCTGTTTAAATTTGCATTGTGTTATTCTTTACTTGCATTAATATTTCATCTAGTTAATCAATCAACAAAACCCCCCTCATTTAGTTTATTATTGCTTTCGAATAACAAAATTCAATTAGAATCAATCCTCGTGGGAACGATATCTTACTCATCACTTTATTACTTGTGCGACTAGTATACTTGCTAGTTTCGAACGCATCATGGATGCTCAAAGCATATGACCAAAGATGCCTCCAAGTTCTCAAGATTAATCATGAAGAAATGAGGATATGTGACCTTTGGTGATAATGCCAAAGGAAGGGTAATCGAACATAGTGATATTGGTAACCCTTCTTCACTTATTATTAAAAATATTTTGCTTGTTAATGGTTTGAAACATGATTTGATTAGCATTAATTAATTGTGTGATAAGAGATATTTTGTTACTTTTGAGCATAATACATGTGTGATTAAGGATGTTAGTAACAATAAGACATTATTTGTTGGTAATAGATATGGTAATATTTATACAATTGATATTGATGTTAATGATCATGTAGAAAATTGTTTCATTGTTAATCATGATGCTTGGTTATGGCATAGAAGGTTAGGTCATGCTAGCATGGACACAATTTCAAAAATTTCTAAAAATGATTTAGTTGATGGTCTTCCAAAAATAAAATTTGAAAAGGATAAAATTTGTGATGCTTGTCAATTTGGAAAACAAGTGAGAACTTCTTTTAAACAAAAGAAATTTATTTCAACAAATAAACCTCTATAATTACTTCATTTGGATTTATTTGGACCATCAAGAACTCAAAGCCTTGGTGGAAAGTATTATGTTTTTGTTATTGTGGATGATTATTCAAGATTTACTTGGGTATTATTCTTAAAAACTAAAAATGAGGCCATACAAGCTTTTTCAAATTTTGCAAAAAGAGTCTAAAATCAAAAAGGGTATTCTATTGTGTCCATTAGGAGTGATCATTGTAGTGAAGTAGACAATGTTGCATTTGAAAATCTTTGTGATGAAAATGATTTTAAACATAATTTTTTCGCACCTAGAACTCCACAACAAAATGGTGTTGTTGAGAGAAAAAATAGGACTATCCAAGAAATGGCTAGGACCATGTTACTTGAAAATAATTTGCTAAAATATTTTTGGGCTGAAGCCGTTAATACCGCATGCTTTATAATCAATAGAGTCCATATTAAAGCTTTAATAAAGAAAGCTCCTTATGAACTTTGGAAAGGAAGAAAACTCAACATTGGATTTTTTAAAGTTTTTGGATGTAAATGTTTTATTTTAAACATCAAGGATAACCTTGAAAATTTGATGCAAAAGCCGATGTTGGAATTTTTGTTGGCTACTCCAACCATAGTAAAGCATATAGAGTTTTTCATAAAAAGACTATTGCTATTGAAGATTCTATGCATGTTGAATTTGATGAAACTAATGTGATTTCTTTAAAGAATTTAGATGATGATATTGTTGAGGTAGAAAAGCAAATCAAGGAATCAAGGCTTGATGAAAAGAGCCAAGCTGAATTACAACTTCAACAAGTAAAGCTTGAGGAAGTAATTGATTATTCCCAAGATTATCAAAGGAATGAAGGTATGCAAAAGCTCACCCTAAAAGATCTCATTATTGGTGAACCATCACAAGGTATGAGAACTAGATCTTCTTTTAGGAACTTTTGTAATCATTTTGCATTTGTCTCTCAATTTGAGCCAAAATCTTTTAAAGAAGCCAAAAATGAGGAAAGTTGGATTTTGGCTATGCAAGAAGAATTGAACCAATTTGAGAGAAATCAAGTTTGAGAATTAGTCCCTAGACCCAAATATGACTAAACTCCTTAGTCAATATAGATTTTGCATAATTAGAAGAGAAGTAGTTATGTTAGATATGTCTTAATTTTTCTTTTATATGATAATCTTTAAATGGTAGCATATGTTAAGGGGGAGAATATATTTAGGGGTAGTAATTAATTTGACTACATCTTTTTGATGATAACAAAAGGGGGAGAAATGGATGGTTTGGATGGTTTGCTTATATTCATAACAATTGCTCTCTTTTTGCTTATTGTTGATTTTATTTTCATTCTTGATTTTAGATTATATTTTAAAGCAATCAATGGTTTGTCATCATCAAAAAGGGGGAGATTGTTAGCCCTAAGGCTACATGATAATTTTGATGATAACAATACACATTGATTGATTGAGATTTACTAACATGTTTATTTATGTGTAAGACTAAAATCATTGAAATAATTATAAAATCAAGAAGAGGCTTATTAAAATGAAGTGTTGAAGCTAAGGAGAAGACTACATGTTAAAGGCACCAAAGTTTAAGAACAAGGTTTGATTCAAGGAATGTAACATATGAGCAATGTATAATCAATTGATCATATATTTCTCTACAAATGTCCAAATGATGTGATTATTGAACCTTTGGAAAGCTTACTTAATTTATAATATTTTATATGTCTTAAAGAAATTTAAATTTCAAGTGTAAGGTCGTCCAAATCATCATGCAATTTGAAAGACAAATAGAAGCAGCTGACATGAGCACCGAATACTCTTTTGGACATATCTTGAGATACAAATATCCAAATTACTTGATTCTTATGGCATTGGAAATTTGACTTAATGAGACACATTTCATATGTTTTGAATAAATTCAAATTTCAAATGGAAGGCCGATATAATTGACATGCAAGTTGGTGGACTGACACAAGAAAGAAAAATTAACTCACATGACCACTGAATGGTTTTTTGGCCATATCTTGAGATAGAGATGTCGAAATTCTTTTATTATTAATGTTTTTGAAAGCTTATTCAAATATGAAGATCTGTTATGTTTTGAAGAAATTCAAATTTCAAGCGAAATGCTGACAGAATTATCATTCAATTCGGTGGACTGACACAAGGAAGAAAAATCAAGTCACATGAGCACCGAATGGTTTTTTGGCCATATCTTGAGCTACAGATATCTAAATGATTTGATTCTTAATGCATTGGAAAGATTATTTAAATGTGCAGATCTTTTATGTTTTGAAGAATTTCAAATTTCAAACGAAACATTGACAAAAATGGTATACAAGATTACAGTTTTTATGGTGAACAGAAAATTTGGAGATGGTGTCTTCACTTGATTAAGTTCATCTCATTTGCCTATAAAAGGAGCCCTTCTCCCATGCATTCAGTAAGTGAAGAGAAGCATCTATCAAGCAAAAAAAACAAGAGAAATATCAAGTTTAGAGAGCTTTTATATTCTTTATCTACTCTTTAAAGAGAGTTATACTTTGGTTGTAAAAATTATCTTTGTTCTTGTATTGTGGTGAGAGTGAGATATTCTTGTAAAGGATAATAGTTATCCTTGAGAGAACTCTTGTTGTGTGTTATCAAGAGTTGAAGGAAGTTGCCTTGGTGAGGTTGTTCATCAAGAAGAACTCTTGGTGTGGTGTTATCAAGGGTTGAAGAAAGTTGCCTTGGTGAGGTTGTTCATCAAGAAGAACTCTTGGTGTGGTGTTATCAAGAGTTGAAGGAAGTTGCCTTGGTGAGGTTGTTCATCAAGAAGAACTCTTGGTGTGGTGTTATCAAGAGTTGAAGGAAGTTGCCTTGGTGAGGTTGTTCATCAAGAAGAACTCTTGGTGTGGTGTTATCAAGAGTTAGAAGAAAAAGTCTTGGTGAGGTTGCTCATCAAGCAAGTTGTAAGGATTTCTACAACTTAGTGGAAAGCTTAGCTCGTGGAGCTAGGAGCCCGTGGACGTAGGCAAGGTTTGCCGAATCACGTACATCGAGTTTGCACTCTCTCTATCCCTATACTCTTTACATTTACTTGCACTTGTGATTGTTCATTATTATTATTCTCTTGATTACATATTTGATAACTTCTAATTTCATCTTCTTCACCTTCATTCTCAAAGAAAAAGTAAACTAATTTTGATCTTTCAAGAAAAGTTTTACAAATTCGTTTTGATAAATAAAAACCCAATTCACCCCCCTCTTGGGTTGCCATACCTGGGTCAACAATTTTGACAACCATACTTGACAGCAATAATCTCAACACAATCAACTCGACACAACAACTCGACACATCTCGACACATAACATAATCTTGACACCAACAATTCTAGAAAAACACAATGACAAATTCACTTACAATCTTGCTCTCCTGGCTAAAGAGAAGTTAACACAAAAAGGCACAATAAGCATTGTCAAGCAAATAGTTGTTAGCATTTGAATTGACTTTGAAGAAAAGAATACAATCAAGAGTATGGTACTAATGCATATGGAGTATTACTTAATGTATTCTTCAAAGGGTCAAGTCCTAAGGCAAATGTTAATGCCTTGATTTGGTACTTGGGGGGCTAGTTATTGCATGAAAAATTAGGACAACCAATAAGATTAATTTTCCAAGCCATATTAGCAAGGCATATAATTTTTTCTTGCACTTTGATTGGAATAAATGAGTCTTTTATCCTACACGGCGACATGACTCATTGGATAGCGGATCCTTCATCATAGATTTGGTTAACAAATTCTTCGTCATTACTCCTATTATTGAGAATTTCTGGTTGACAAAATAATTATATAACAAACACCTTGCTTGGTCAACAAAGGGTACGACCTCCAATTTCATCACCAAAGATATTGTATGGCATAAGTTCCTAAATCATAGCTGTCAATGTCAGAAAAAGTATTTAATAAGAGCTGCTTCTCTTGAGTTTAATTATTATCTCCTAAGTTCCATAAAAACTAATAAAATATTGGAGGCACAAGACTCCATATAGGCTTCTCTCCAGGTGTCTCTTGAATGAGATTCATATCCTCGAGATGTCTCTATGGCTCTAGGTGTCATCACCAGCTCTTTTGCATGCAATGAGGTGTCACTCCTACACCATGCATGGCGAAACCTGTACAAGAGTAACTCTATAAATAGGCTCTTTTGCTTCAAGCCAAGGTTGAAAGAAAAAAACACTCTCTCTAACTTAAAACTCTCTCTCTCTCTCTCTCTCTCTCTCTCTCTCTATATATATATATATATATATATATATATATATATATATATACACACACACACACACACACACACATATATATATATATCTCGTCTTCCTCTGGTCGACCAGATATTTTCCACTCCATATTTACTCTTAGACTTGAGCCTCGGAGGGTTATCGCCGGTACCACCACTGATACCTTTGACCCTTTGTTTTCTCTTTGTGTGCAGATCGTTTAAACCATTGAAGGCTCGATTGACCAAAATACCATGGCCATCTTGACAAACACGTAATCTAAAATTCCCTACTTTACCCTACTTCTCCACATGTTCCTTTATTTTCCTTCTAGCTAAGTCAGATCCTCTAGAATAAATATAAATTTCATTGGTGAGTTGGAGGTCGATCGATTTTCGACATCAATAGCTTACTATGGAGAAGAAAAAAAGCACCATAATAAGAGCTTAGAATAGCTCTACAATGAAGGTTTTGTAGGTTTGCAACTTTAAATAGAAAATTAGACTTTATAAAAAGAGAAGGTTATAGACCTCCACACCTCTACACCTTTCCACTTTGAGGATAGACTAGAAAGCTCATGAAGCGTTATAGTAGGAAAGTTGAAGCGATTAGTATTAAAAAAATCCCATTAAAGGACGTTCCAATTTACGAAGGCCACGTGGTAAGAGATAAGTGATCCAGCATAGAAAAATTTCATTCAAACAAGTATTGCCTATGTAATTTCATTCAAAAAAAGAAAAAGAACTCTTTAATGAAGAGGATAACAAAATCATTGTAAAGCCAAGATGAGATGATAACACTTATTAGAGGAGATAAGTCTATTATCTTATTAGCTCATAAGAGATAGCTTTATTATCTTTTTATTTCATTAATATCTAATACAACTTGGAGGAAAGCATCAAGGCTACAACATCAAACTATAAATAGCCTACATCTCTCAGAAGATAGGTATGAAAACCTAAACCTATTAATCTCCCCTACTAAACCATTAGAGATCTAAATTAAGGTCGTAGTGGTTTCTCCAGCAATACTATTGGCACTCTCTTCACGTTCTTTTTCTTTATTTTTAGCAAGATCATTTAATAATAACTCCTTGAAACCATTCCATGTGTAATTGATCTAGTTGTTGATGAAAAATTAAAGTCAACATAATGAAATCATAAGTGCGAATTGCTACTAATGTAGGTTTGTCAAAACGAAAACTAGTATGAGTTGACAAAAGGATCAACTATCTAATATTTTAGAGCTCACTAGAAGGCCATGAAGGCATGGTGTTCCAAGCGTTTATTTGGAACAACAACTAAATACTTTAACACAAAACATGAATCAAGCGACAAGGAGAGTTTTTTTTTTTTGGTTTGAAATATGAATGTGTTTGAATTAAACTGAAGTTTGAATAGATATGAATATATAGATTTAATTGATATGCTTGTTTTTGTAAATTCAACATCTACATTAAAATGTGTAAAATTAATATTCTTACATATATATCCTTATTGTTTGATGTCGTTTTCAATTGTGTTTTTAACATATTAATAATATTTGTAAAACAGTATTTTAAAAATTAATATTGAAGTATTTAAATATTTTACTGTTAGACTATAATTTTTTTCCTAAATTAGTAAAACAATAATTTATAGCATAATTATATATTTAAATATGTATTGTTGTATAAATGTTACATATAAAGGTAATAAATGAAGTAGATATGGGTATTTTTTAGAATTAATGGTGATATAAACCATTTAGACATTTACATTCAAATAAAAGCTAACTATTTTAGTTTTTTTTTCATTTAGATAAAAATATCATAGATTAAGTCTTAAGTTAAAAAAACATCATAAATGATCTAAAGTATAAGAATACGTTAAATTCAGACTTTATACTAAAAAATAATCTGCCCTTTAGAGTGTATCTTTAGATAAGAACAAGAATGAAATGAGCGAGCACATGTTAAAAAGAGAAGTGAGTCACATCAAATTTGCACATGGAAATAAGTTAAAAGGTCATAGAAGCGAATGACAAGAAGTGATTGAGGTTAGTAACCCTAAGAAGCATTCAAGGAGAAACATAGAGGACTTAAAAAGTCACTTGGAAGAAAGGAGATGGCCTAAATGAAAAAGGAGGAAAGTTATGTTGTTTAGATGCTTGGAAAGAGAGGTTAACCAATTGAAAAAGTAAATGCATATTGGAGGATAGATAAAACCGTTATTTGAAAAAAATTGAGCCTTCTTTCATGAAAGACATAATGGAAGCAGAGCTTCCTCTGAAGTTTAAGATTGCATAGTAAAGTAGTATTGTTGGTGTCACTATGACACATGGCATTTCACACATGTGAAATGCCTGTGATCAAATTTTATATCGTCAATTTATGATAAAAACATGTGTGTTATTTTTCCTAATTTATTTATGGAAGATTTATTTAGAAAAAGATTTGATTGGTTAATTGATTTATTAATTGATTGGAATGCATTTTAGGAAGTTTCATATCTTAATTGTCAATCACTTGCATGATTGAGATAATTTTATCAAATGTTTATCTTGATTGATAGTCACATATTTGATTAAGATATTTTTGATAAACATCTATCTTGATTGACAATCACTTATTTGGTTGCGATATGTATGCTAATTAAATCTAAGTGATTAAGATATGTATTCCTTCACGATCTTCATCTAATCTTTTTAACAGAGATAATTGTAGGATTATGATTAAAGATTGGATTATTTGTTTCATACTTGATATGGCTATTCACATAGCTTATTTAAAGGACACATTCAAGCTACTGGAGGTACAAGAGCCGAGGAATACAAACTAGGATGCATTAATTATTTTGTTTATTCTTGTAAAAAGATTAGTGCTTTGAGTAAGTTAAGATTATGTATGGCTCATGTGTGTTGAATATGTGCACTAATATGATTTCTAACTATTATTAGAGTCATGTAAGCTTAAGTGAGTTAAGTGATTACATGAGTCTATAATAGTTACATTAGTTATTACTGACTGAACTGAGTTAGTTCAATTACTAATATCTATAAAGTGCAGTATTAGAAAGGTGTGAAAAGGACTATAGCTGTGATCGAGATTGATCAAGTTTATATAGATTAGATTTGTGAGTGAGCGGGTGTCTACTGATGCGTTCGAAACTAGCAAGTATACTAGTCGCACAAGTAATAAAGTAATGAATAAGATATCGTTCCCACGAGGATTGATTCTAATTGAATTTGTTATTCGAAAGCAAAAACAGAATAAACGGGGGGTTTTTGTTGATTGATTAACTAGATGAAATATTAATGCAAGTAAAGAATAACACAATGCTAAGTTAATTTGAGTAAAAATCAATGAGAGTAACCTGGTTAAAGGATCATTCTCTACCACAAGATATGGATTTGCGAATTAATCGTAGAATTGTCATCCAATTACACCATTGAAATTATCAACCGTAGATAACAACAAGCTCTGTTACCCCAATCTTTCCTTACTTTGTTGTTAAATAAAACAAGCTCTTTATTTAATCTCTATCCATTAAACAACCTAGAACAAGCTCTCTGAGTTTAATTCAATGGAAGCATTACGATAAGAAAGATAGGTTGATCTAAGCAATAACCACACAAGTTCGGATTATTTAACCTAGGTTGTATTCTCCAATTGCAATCTCTGATCACAATTTTGCTACTAATGATTAGAAATTCAAGACAATTACGGATCAAGATTTCTAGTCTAGCAATAGATAACAACCAGATTTTACTCAATTGGCCACCCAAATAATATCCAGCAAGCAATCATAAGCATTAAACATGGGAAAATACAAGCAACTTCAATTAGAGAATTGGATAACAATTCCTTGCACAATCAATTCACAAAAACCATATCAAGGGCTTTGAAATCACCCTCAACCAATTCAGATTTAGTTACACATATTCAGACACAATACAAATACAATACAATATGGAGACATTCCAGAAAATGAAAGGGAAAGGGAAAACTTAGCAAATTTGATGAAATCTTTTAGGATTTGTAGTTCTTCCTCTTTCCAAGCCTTCAATCTCCTTCAAGAACTCCAAGAGATGAGAGAAATCCAAAGATGCAGCCTCCTTCACGTTCTCCCCTCTTCAAGTTATCAAAATAAAACCCTAAAATGTGTTTAAATACTCTGCTACAGTAACCTGCTACAGTGTCCCGTATTATACATGCTACAGTGATTTGTGGAATTACATTTCTATACTTCTCACACTGTTTTTATTACAACTTTTGGTACACTGAATGGATTTATAAACCGTAAATTTCTCCAGAAAATAGACTTCGAGAGCTTTCCAACGGTATATAATATGTCATCGGGTTCATTGTATATCAATACAATTAAATCCGAGAAGATGTTGACTAGCAGAGGTGAAAATGAAGGGTTTTACTCCATTTTTGTGCAAGTTGCTCCAAAACTCCTACAAACATCAAAACCACACAAAAACATAAAAATGTCAAGGAATATAGCAAAGAAACATGGACAAATTGATATGAAAATGATATATAAATAGACACTTATCATCTACCACTATAAAGAGTCTTAAGTCGAGTGTAAATATATACAGGATAGTGGATTACAGTTCTTGCTATTCGTGGATGTTGGCTGGTTTATAGTTGAACCACGTAAAAACTTTTATTCTATTTTACTCTACTATTTTCGATTAAGTTATTGTTAACTATCAATATTACAAAAAAACTAACAAGTATGATGGTGTATGAGATCTAATAGAGCATATGGAAACATTTAGGTCTTTGATGTAGTTGCAAAGTGTGATTAGACTAGCTAGTGTAACGCATTTTCGTTAACATTTTCTAGAGTTGCCCAAACGTGGTATAGACAGCTAAAGCCTGGAATGATTTTATTATTTACCCAGTCTAGTGAGATGTTTGTAAGGCAATTTATAGGAGCTAGAGATCATTAATTACCACATACACATCTTTTATCAATGAAATAAGGAAGGGATGAAACATTGAAAGAGTATACAGTTCATTTCAACATAGAAGTTGTTAAGGTTAAAAATTGCATAAATGTTGTGGCACTAAAAACTATGACGGCTGGACTTCGATAAAGAAGATTCCATTATTCTCTGGCAATGAATGTGCTTAAAATTTTATGAAGTTAACACCAGAGCACAAAAGTATTCAAGTGTTGATAAGTTGACAAATGCTAAAATGAGTGTTGACCAACAACCAGACAAATGAGGTCAAAAAAAAAAAAAAAAAAGAGAAATGAGGAATAAGGCTAAGATAAGAGTAATAGATAAGCACAAAGCCTAGACTTGTAGAGAGTAGATTTTTAAAGTACATAGCCTTGAACGTACTAGTAGAGTAACCATTCATTAAAGTAAAGAATCAAGATTTGTTGAGGTACCCTAAACAAATGAAAGCTAGACCTGACAAAAGAGAATATATATATATATATATATATATTATTCATAAAGGACACCTTAAGGACTACACAACAACGCAAGAAGTAAAGCATACGAATAGTTCACATCTAGAGGAGAGGAAAGACTTGGACATCAAAATCATTTTTGATGGGCCAAAAATTGGAGGTGAATGTAATAAAGCACAAAAGGCATATGTAAGAAAGCCAAGATTGGACTAATTGAAGTAAACTATGTTGATTGACCAATCAGGGAAGTTAAGTTAGGGTTAATGTGCAATTGCATTTTCTTAAGAGGATGCAAGAGGCATATATTATCTCATTATTATCCCTTTTTATCCTAATATTGTAGTAAATATGAAGGTATATTAAGTATTGGTGGATAGTGGGAGCTCAACTAACATACTATATGTTTCAACTTTTATGGAGATTGGCAGAGATAAGCTAAAGCTAGTTCAAATATTCTTGGTTGGATTCGGAGGAGAGACGACTTAAATGTAGTATTAAGATTCCTGTCACCATTAGACAGGACTCATAATAGACAATCAAATTGTCAACAATTTAGACAAAAGACCATCAAATTTTTGTTTTCCCGAATCCAATGAATCCCTAAACCTATTTCTCTCTTTACAACAACAAAATCAGCACTCTTCTAACCATAATCAAATTGAAAATGCATCAATAAATTAACAATCAATCTAAAAAACAACTTAAAAGACAACGTACCTGGATTGGATCTCTCTCTTACAAACTGGAACTTGACAGCCTGCAGGTTCCTCAGTTTCCTCTCTCACACCAAAACAGTCTCTCTCTCTCTCTCTCTTTGTAGTTTCACTCTCTCTCAAATTAAAATCAAAATGCAGATTAGGATACAAGGAATTGGAATGGAAGATCAATGGATGTTCTTTGTGTGTATTGCTTTGTAACTATTACAATGATGGAGGAGGGAAGGAGATGAAGTTATTTTTCAAAATGGTTCCTGAAGGTTATACAAGGGTGAGGGTGAGGGCATTTTAGTCATTTTTTGAGGTGGAAGCTATCGTGTTGAAAAAGTTTTTTGGTGCAAGGTTATTATTAAAAAGGCCCCCATTTGGGGGCTAATTCTGAAAATTTCTCTATCATTCAACTGATGATATGTTTGTTTGTGTCATGGGATGTAACCATCTTTAGAGTTAATTAGTTGTTATACATATACATATATACATATGTATGTATATATATATACATACATACATATATATATATATATATATATATATATATATATATATATATAAGTGGTATTCATTTTTTGCATTAATATCTAAAAACACTTCATTTTTTATATGTAGCTAAATATATTTTCGTACAAAGTTGTAAAATTTATATAAAAATTATAAATCTTTACAAAGTTATTGTTTTTTACTATTTACGACAAAGATTAAAAATATAAATCCATATAAACATCGTAAACAAATATATATAAAAGCTGTAAAAGGTTATATAAAAAAAGTAAATCCTTACAAAAAACAGTTATCATATAAACTATTAAATGAGCGTATAAATGTTGTAAACTTTATATAAAAGTTGTTTTTGATACTATTTTTTTTCCTTTTTTTTAAGTTGCCAAATAGGTTTCATATAAAAGTTGTAAATGAAAATGTATAAAAGTTTTAATGTTATATTTTTTTAATAATATGTATTTCTAATTTAGAAAAAATTATAGAATAATTTTAAAAAATAATTGATCAATAATCATGGAATTAAAAATTAACAAAAAAAGAACAAAATTCCCACAGATCTCATCCATTGACTATAATTGGCGAAACCATCACTGGCATGTTTTTACCATTATTTTTCATTAATTTTTATCCAAAAAAAATTATGGCATATTTTTTTCTAATTTAATATATTTCATTTTATATTATCTATTTTAAAATGAATGATATTTTGTTTGTGTTAAAATTTATACAACCCAAAATTCACACAAAGATTATGAAACTTGTCTATTCAAACCTTCCTCTTATGCAATCACGAAGGGTTTTAACTTTTTGCAAAAGTAAGAAGTAGCTTTGGGTGAATGCGTTTGTGACATTAGTTGTCATTTGCACTTTGATGCTTAAGTCAAAGAGATGTGATAAGTTTGAATATGCTAAATTAATTTGAAAAATAATTGATTACCTTCAAATATATTAATAGGAAAAGTTGTTGCTTAGGCCTCAATTCAAGGAGTTAGCAATTGCTACTATCACAATACTCCAATTGGGGGCCTAGTGGCTACTGCAACACGTCATTCCATGTGATACTTGACTTAGTTCACCTTATAGGCTCTAGCACCTTTCAAGTCAAATGATATTGTTCAATTAAATTACATTAGACTTTTTGATGGGCTTCATTTCTAGGTTGGGCTATGCATGTTTGGGCTTTATATTAGGTCTTTGGACTTTGAAAATCCATATTCGACTAATATTTCAAAAAAAGAAAAAGTCCTATTCAACCCCTACTTTTTTAACTCATCAATTCCAATTTTTATTTTTTTAAGTTTTGATAGTCTTACCCTAAAATAAGATTACTAAAATGGATAAAATAAATCCTAAAATGCATCTATATTTTTTATAAATCCTAAAACTCTTAAACACTTGCAACCATAAATCATAATTTGTATAGGTACTACCCTAAATTGCCATAAATAGATTTTAGTTTCAAAGTTAAGTTATGGAGAAAGCCCTTGTGTTATTAGGAAACAATAATGATAAACAATAATATTGAATTAAGGTCATGTTTGCCACGCGACATTGTATAGTATTATTTTTAATAATTACATTGTATTACATTGTGTTGTATTAATTAATACTATGCATAATATACTAGATGTTTGATGAAACATTGCACTGTACTATTTTTTATACTATACTATACTATATTATATTTATGTTTGGAGTATTTTTAAATTGTATTATATTATCTTTCATTTCAAAAATTAACAACATATTATTAAATAAATTAAATATTATTTTTATACCAAATTAAATAAATTAAATATAAATAAAATGATTATAACTTACAATTAAAAAAATATATAATCTTCATTATATTTAATTTATATAAATTTAAAAAAATAAAATAAAAATCATACAAAAACCTTAAAAATAGCTATAGTTAAAGTTGTATAAATTTTTATAATGAAGTTTACATAACAAGAATATTAAAAAAAATTAACATTCTTGTATAGTGTAGGGTAATGCGGTGGTTTTTCTCTGCATTAGATAATGTAACATATGTTACATTAAATTATGCAGTATATTTTTTGATACAATGTAAAGTTTGTTCCAAACATAAGTATTGTATAAATTAATACAGTGCAGAGTTTTTATACAGTACAGTGTGAGCTGCCAAACATGTCCTAAGTTTTTTTCGTTTTTCGAAATCATGATCCTTATGATTAATAGCGATTTTTTTTTTAAATATAATAAGTTATCTCAGCTTTTCGAGCAACTTATATAAATAAAGAAGAAGAAAAGATGTTTAATCAAAGTGATGAATGAGCAAAGATTCTGTAACTATCTTTTCTTTCAAAGTTGGACGTAATTTTTGAGGTTTACGGTAAGAGAAGAGGATACCTCAAAAAAAAAATATAAGAGAAAATTATCTAAGAATATGAATAGAAGCCTCAAGTAGATGAATCACAAATATATGAAGCCCAAAGGATTCACATATCTCACTCATCTTTGACGTCTAAAGGATTCACATCTACAAAGTTTGAGGAATACGTCATCCATATGCCGCAGGTTACGCGAGTTGATAATTAAAATTAACTTATTTACTGAAAGGGTATTTTGAGAATCAATTATAACAAAATTTCTAATGAGAAAAAATTAGTGGTTTAAAATTTCTAATGGATGAATTTAGAAGTTGGAGATGATAAGTTAAAAGATGAAGGTTGAATAGAACAACTTTAAAAAAAAAATGAATCTATTTAGCCTGCATTTTTAAATATGCTCTTCATCACCGACTTCCATTTTTTAATTCTTTTAATTTTTTCATAAGTTTTTCTTGACATAAAATTGTTAAAGAGGATAAAGAAAATTATAACAAAGGCTTAAATACTCTATTTCAGTTTTTTTTTTTTCCCTTATACCTAAAACAATATAGTACATTGAGTAAAATTTTCAAATTTTATAATAAATAATTGTTTAAATTTAGAAAATATAAAATTTAATGATTTAATGTATTAGGTTGTTTTGGGTATAGTTGGAAGAAAATCATAAAATTGAAGAGCCTTCCTAGATGTATATTCATAATTTTTTATATATCTTTAATAATTTTTTTTTGGAGATAAAATTTTTAAAAAATTAAAAAAATAAAAGCGATGACTAAATAGAACTGCTCTTAAAAAAACCATGTAAATGCAATGCCATATTATTATTAATTCATTATAAAAGTTAAAAATCTAACGAAATTTAATGTTTTTGTTCCCACTAATAGCATCTGGTTGCCTGCAAGTACTGTCATCCACAAGTTCTAGGAACAAGTGTCGGTGGACTATTTTTCGATCTTTTTACTTTGAAAATAATTCTTGTTTAAAATAAATTAATAATTATTTTTATAACAGGTATTTTTATTACTTTACAAGTAGTTTATTATATTATTTATGAATTTGTAATATTCTTAAAAGAAATATATAGTCAAAATTCGATTATAATTTAATATAATTTTTATATTATATTGTTTATTTTGAACATGATAATTCTAACAACTGTGTTGGAGATTTCGGTTCATCAGCAGAATTTATAAGGCTAGTCCTTTGTCACCACAAGTGTTTTTCACACACATGGCTACATTGCCCTGAGTACGCATTTTATGAACAATGAACACATCAAACATATTGTTTCTTCTCATCATTGACTGGGCATGGACGCTTGCGAATCTCGAGATCTTCGATGAATTTATGATGGAAGAAACGAGGGTCAAAAGGGGCTATGGAGAGGCATGTGCTTGTGGAAATATTTGTACATATGATGGTAGCGTTTAGGCCTACCATTTCTAAGCATCTACAGATGCTGGAGGTTGATATTGATATGCCAAGATTACTAGACAAGCCATTGCCACTTAGCCGTCAGTAATTTACATCATCTGACACAGGAGGGTTACAAAGCATGGACTTAAGAGAAATTCAATGGATTGGATATTGTTACGATAATCAAGAGTGCATGGGAACCTAAATCAAGGGCAGTGTCGGAATGAAAGCGGTAGCGAATTAAGTTGCAAGAAATATACCATTAGAAAGATATTGAAGTCGACTTTCTAACAAATTTTACGGTGTTTCATTTATAGTTAATTGATAACTATGTCTTCACAACTAGTCTATAATCAATCGATAAGAAGCTACTAAAAAATTGGAGTTATTAAGCTTCGTTGTTATCAGTACTTTTATTAACTTCTTAATTTATTTGTGAGTCTAGGTCAATAATTCAGTGCCTAAGATTTAATTAAGCTATAATTTTTATTGGAACCAAAGAATGCAATTAATTAGTGTTTTTAACTTTTACTGTAGGGTTGTTCCAAGAATGCAATTTAAGTCCTTTGCTCAAAAGTCAATTATTATGAATTTGAATCTAATAGAATTTCAATATTCATACTAATTTCCTTTCAATACTGTATCTCTTGGTGGATTCTATAGAATAGTGAGTTTCTTGTATTCTTTGTTAAATTTTATTATATGGTAAATTTTCGATATCCTTTTAGTGTTCGCTTTGGTGGTAAGCTTATTACCCTTAAGATAGGTTTGTTGTGATTCGTTTCCCTTGTATTAGCCATTGTTGTGTTGTTTAACAACTTTACGATCCTACCTTGTTTTGGTGTAATTCGGTACCCTACACTGTCTTCTTTATGGCAAAATACATAAACGAGAAAAGATGAAGATTAACTAGGTTAGGTACGGACACACCATCAATAGTATAAGATGGAATTTTAAGCACATTGTCGGAAAATACCCCTAGCCCTAACTAAAGCTAATTTTTTTTTTAAAAAAAAATTGAAATCAATAATGTAATCTTTTGGAATAATAGTTTTGATTATTCTCTCAAATTGAAGATAATAAATTGAATCACTTTTTTAAATAATCTTTTATAAGATTGAATTGTTGTGTGATACATTTTACATAAAACATTAGATAGGATTAATTAACATTTGCCCCTAGGATTTGGGGAAATTCATCGTTACCGCCTGCATTTTCAATATCTTTAACAGTCTGTGTTTGTAGTATTTCAATCGTTTTAAGATTACCTTCAAAGGGTTAAATGGTTACTCTCTCCCCACAGATTCAACTCATCAAACAATGAGACAAAGACGCAGTTCACAATGTCTAACTAAATATCTGCACAAACTTACTTGCAAAACCCTCGGAAAATAAAACCTGACTATCTGCACAAAACAACAAATTTGAAAATCAAATGAGCGTTGTATGGATTGCACCTAACAGATTTTAAAGACAACAATATTTCATAAACTTTCTGAAGGAGAAAGCATAATCCAATGAAGGTGGAAAATCACATTTTCAGCTTTACTTGCAATGCCAAAGATCCCCGCCCGAGCTTATGTATGTTTCAGAGAAGCATTGATGTATGTAAGCTGACCTCTCTGGAACCACTAAAATTAGAGACAGTAAAAAAGCAAAAAATAAGTAAACAGTGGCTAACAAAAATTCCAATAATACAACTTCTAAAATCTCTGCTAACCAATAAGATATGGTAGAGATACTTTCAAGAAATTTCAGGCATAACAAGTCATACTAACAAAAAACAGTAAAAGAATTCAGTAATGAAGTCCAATTAGATCTTTACTACCCAAGAAAAAAAATTCAGAAAATGGAGTACTTGGATGCAAAGAAAGATACTCATTTACAGCATACTCGGGATCACATAGAATGTCATCTGCTTTTTTTTTTTCTTTTTATTCTTTGCATAGTAAACATAAATATTATAGCCCTGTTTCAGCTTAATGATTGATTGAAAAATAAGCTCAAACCTTAAGATGATGCTCTATCATTAGTAACTAAATAGGACAAAGCTAAGCTCATATCATATAAGCTTATATGCAAATGAAAGTTATTAGACTTTAATTGTACATACAAACTATCATCACATTTAATTATCTCAAATCATTCAATTTCAACTTGTTGAAAAGAAACTGATAGTGCTAAAACAATATTATCACCAGCTAATAACCAGTAAACACAACTTAGGAAATCTATATAAACTAAATTTTCTGATTGCATAAGAGGCTTCCATGCCATAGTGGATATTAGGTTGAATTATGGTACCATATAAAACTCAGTAGAAAATCAGAGCCATATCCACAGCCCCTAGGTCAAACTGATGCCTATATAGCAACACTCTTCTCATAATAACAGCATTAAGTTTGTCTATTGCCTGGCACTGACAACAAGTGCCCGTATGCCACCAAAATAAATCCAGTCAAACAAAAATACAAACCAACAATCCGCAATAGGTAGATTTCTAATTGCTTCATAAAACAATTTGAACTCGTCCTTAAGTAGTCAAAAAAGACCAAATTACTCCAGCTTAGCTTGTTTTGGTAATCAAGAGTAGCATTTGCAAGAGCATACTTATAGTCTTGCACATTTACAATAAAGCTGTTAAAGAGTCTTGCACATCGCGTAAATCTGTTTGTGGCGGTCGATGTTGTTGTTATGATAAATGGCTTTCCACATGTTTTTTGTTGGTGGAAAATAAATGGGGCCTTAAAAAAAAAAACCATCAGTTTACTCATTCGAAAGATGAAATTAAACTACAGAAAGCACCACATTATGAAGTCTAATCAAAGAATTATGAAGTACATCACGAAATAAAGTGGGTCGGGTTCTGCATGTGGAGAAGACGATTAGTAGAGGAAGGAAAACAAGCGCAATGAGAGCAATAGACGCAACAGAGAGAGTTGGTGGAGTACCTTGGGAGAGTCTAGAATATGGAGAGTTTTGTAGTGTTCCCTAGCGTTCAATGACCGCATAGCGCAGTGGATTAGCGCGTTTGACTTCGGATCAAAAGGTCGTGGGTTCGACTCCCACTGTGGTCGAAGATTGTTTTTTTTTTTAAAAAAAAATAATTATATGCTCCTTGCTTTTCTACTCGACTTTTACTGTCAATTTTTAATCTAGCTCAATCTTTACCGCCTTGTTTTCACTGTAGGAGCATTCTAATTATATGTTAAACTGTCTATTCTTAATCTGGCTCATTTTTTACCGTCTTGTTTTATTTTCAATTTTGATAGAGGTAGGAGCATTCTACTCAAATTTTACTGTTTTTAGTTAATCTGGCTCAATTTTTACTGTTGTTGTATTTTCAACTTTGATAGATGCTTTGATATAGTTAAATCAGCCAAAATTTTTTCTTTGTACAAATTTCAAAAATATTCTTGAAGTATGATTTAATATCACAAATGACCTCTTTTTAAAAAATTGAGAAAAATAACTTCTATGTTTGACCTAAAATCACAAATAATCCTGACGTTATTTTAACTCTACTAAGTTTAATGGTTAAGGGTTGAAATTACTTTAATACCTTTCAAGAAAAATTGTGCAAAGTTGAAATTCGCATGACTCACACACATTATCTCCAATGAGGCATTTTTCATTTTATCACCGTGCTAACTTCTTACGTTAGCCGAGTAATTAACATTACCACCCTCAACGTTTGAGCGAAGTAACACTCTCCTCCCAACCTTCAGCAAAGTAACATACAAGTCCCTAATTTCCAAATACTGTTAATCCATCTGTTAAATAAATTGCGGGAAGACAATTTTGCCCTTATTTATATTATAATATTTTTTATTTATTTCTCTTTATAAAGGAAATAAATTTTAAAAACACCAACAAGACTCGAAAAATTCATATTTCTTAAAATTTTATAAAAAATGGTTTGAATAAATAGTTTATAAAAAGGGATTTTTTAAAAATAAAAATTAAAAAGAAAATAGTTT
The DNA here is from genome assembly GCA_013180625.2 of Boswellia sacra. Lineage (NCBI taxonomy): Eukaryota > Viridiplantae > Streptophyta > Magnoliopsida > Sapindales > Burseraceae > Boswellia > Boswellia sacra. Next base: position 20,325 of record SNVD02005835.1, read on the forward strand.
GTAGATAAATAAAAATGGTAGTCTAATTGGTTTTCTTTCTAATTTTTATTTTTTTAAGATTTATATTTTTAAAAATAAAAATTAAAAAAATGGTTTGTAAATAAACTATTTTAAAAAAATAGTTTGTAAATAAAAATTAATGTTTTAAAATTTTTTTCTATTATAAATAGAAATAAATAAATAAATCTTATAATATAAATAAGGGTAAAATTGTCTTCCTCCAATATGTTTAACAGATGAATTAATGGTATCTGAAAATTAAGGGTATGTATATTACTTCACCGAAGGTTGGGAGAAGAGTATTTCTTTACCCAAATATTGGGATCGGCAATGTCAATTATTCTACGTTAGCCTACTTACTTGATTGTAATAATCACAAAATGAAACCCTAATTCTCTAATTCCTAAAACATAAAACAGCCACCACCTCACACCTTCAAAACCCCCATCACGGCACCGCAGCCAAAACTCTTCTCCCTCTGTATCTCCTGCACTCCCTCCCTCCAAGTCATAGTGTCCCACAAAGTTACAGTGGACTTTCTTCTTCATTTCTTTGGTTGTCCGCTGCTTGAGCTTTCATGTTAATGCCGAAGGTGCAGGTTTTTGGTTGGTGGTTCTGGTGCCACTGCTTCTGATAATGGAATCATCTGCGTGTGCAGGTACGATGGTCGTGATGTGTGGCGCTGATGGTGTGGTTGTTGACAGTTGTTGTGATGGTTTGGTTATGCAGAGGCCACAGTGGTGTTGATGGTGGTGGAGGAGGAGACAGAGGAGGAGGAGGTGGAGACGGAGGAGGGATGGCGATGCAAAGGGGCAGTTTCGTGATGAATGGCAGTGGAATGAATGGGTCGTGTGCAGTGGGGGAGTTTTGCAATCGGAGGGAGTAATTTGGTTGGGGTGTTCATGGAAACATTAAAAGGGCAAATCACACGGACCACCTTTAGGTTTTAGGTTTAGGCTTAATTATATGTGTATTTACTATTTGTCATTTTTAATCATTGGGTATCCCTCACCTTTTGAAAATACATTATAAACCACTTTCCGTTAGATTTTCTGTTAAATTGTTGTAAATAATTTGATTATGAAAGGGTTTAAAAGTCATTTTATACTTTTAATAATTATTATAAAATATAATTTTTTTCTTTTAATAATAATTATAAAGTATGATTTTTTTAATAATAATTATAAATATGATTCTTTTTTTTTTTAAATCACTCATCTGTTCTCTTCACCACCGTTTCCTCTGCCTCCACTGCTTGGTCACTTTCAACAAAATTAATCTGCCAAATTCACTTTAATCCTCTTCGAATGAGGTTCAGTTCGAACAAATTCTGCAAATAGCAACCTAGCCCCGTTCAGATTCTTGAGTCTTTTAACACAAACAGTTAACAGCTCCTTGGATTCTAATCAAGCTTTTATCCAAGCTTTCGAAGGATGCAAGTAACAATCACACTTGGGACAATGCATCAAATCTACCTGCATCTGTAAACCTTCTGTGATGTCAACTTCAGACAGTAATATAATATACTACGTTAACTTGACAATAGTAAGTAAAGCCTATTGAACACTTGTGCTCAAAATTCTTAATGTTGTTTTAGACTCTTCCAGCCAACTCACATCTCCTTCCTTCCTTCCTTCCCTTGTTATTTGGAGAACTCAACAATTCCAGACCGTTCTATTTTCTTCTCCTTTTTTCTCCTTTTTAAAACTCTCCTTTTCCTTCTCCACTCTTCTTAATTCTCTTCCCAATTCTCTTTCAAGCTCGAGTAACTCTCAAATTCCATATCTTCGAACTCCCAAACCCACTTGCGAAACCCCTCAATGGCGAAGTTCGGCAAAGGTGACAAACGCTAGATCGTTGAGGACAGAGCCGACGGCGCCAACGTCCACAACTGGCACTGGAACGAAACCGATTGGTTAGAATGGTCTAGAAGCTTCTTTAACAAAGCCTTGTTCAACGTTACCGTTCTCGACGGCGAAGGGAATCTCTACATCAAGATAAAGAAGATGGAGAAAGTGGAGGGCGAAGCTTATGTCAACGTCAGGAAAGGGAAGATTATACCTGGGTATGAGTTGAATGTCACCGTTTTGTGGGAAGGTGAGTCGAAGGACTCCGAAGGTGGGAGCTTGTTGAAGGTTGAAGGGTTCGTTGAGATCCCGTATATTTCATATGAAAATACTGAGGAGGACCTGGAAATTAGGGTCACAGTGAAGGATGAGGGACCCATTGGGAAGAGATTAAGGGAGGCGATGTGGGAGAAAGGGAGGGATTTGGTGTTTGAGAAAGTGCGAAACTTTGTGCAAGCTCTGGCGAAGGGTGGGCTGTGTAAGGAGGAGTTGGAGGCGAAGAAGGTGGTGGCGAAGGCAGGCGGGAAGGAAGGGAAGAAGGAGGAAATGGTGGTTGTGACGGAAAAGAAGGAAGTGAAGAAGGAAACGAAGAAGGAAGGCAAGGGAAAGGAAGGGTTTAAGATGATAACGATGACGGAGAAGTTCAGCTGTAGAGCAAAGGATATGTATGAGATGTTGATGGATGAGCATAGGTGGAAGGGATTTACGCAGAGTAATGCAAGGATAAGTAAAGAGGTTGGTGGGGAGATTAGTATAATTGATGGGTCAGTTACAGGAAGGAATTTGGAGCTACAAGATGGGAAATTGATTGTGCAGAAGTGGAGGTTTGGGAGCTGGCCTGATGGGAATGATTCAACAGTGAGTTTGCTTGCTTCTTATTGGAGATTTGGTTTGGTGGTTCGATTGGTGATTGAATTGGAGTTTCATTGATTTATTTATTGTGATTTGTTGTGCAGGTGAGACTTATTTTTGATGAGCCTGAACCATGTGTTACTATTGTCAAGTTAACGCATACTGATGTCCGTGAGGAAGAGAGGTCAGTTCTTTGCTGGGTGAGTCAATGGAGGTTTTGGATAATAGTTTCTGGATTTATGGGTTGGACGATGGAGAAGATGAGGGAAGAGAAAGTTAAAAGGGGAAGATGAAGATAAAGGTGAGGGTGTAAGGGTAAAGTAGGCATTTCACAACTAGAGTTAAAAGGATATTTTGATAATTAGAATAATTGGAAAAATAAGGGTATTAGTGTAATTTCATTGCACATAGATGCTAAATGACGTCATTTAACGAAAAATCTCACGGAATGGTAGTTTACGATGTATTTTTCAAACATGAGGGGTATCCAGTGATTGAAAATAGTAAGTGAATATACATATAATTAAGTCTAAACCTAGGGGAGGTCCGTGTGATTTGCCCACATTAAAAGTTATTTATTTTTGCAAGAATCTACCAATTTACCCTCATAAACTTAAAAAAAAAAAACAATTTAACAATAAGGGTATTTTGTTAATTTAAAAAAAAAAAAAAGAAGAGATCATCTGTGATAGTAGCTTATACTTCAAGTTGCTTATGAAATTTATCCTTCTTCTTGTGATGAGTCCTAATTGACTGTAAATGCAATATTCAATATTCAAATTTCTATTAAAAGTTTCTATTCAACTGTAGATCTTCAGTTAGTAAAAAATGTTAAAAGTCCAAAGTACTTTTAGGAGAAACAGAGTTAAGCTAGTAATACTAGATAACATAATGTGTCAAGTTATCAAAGGTTATTGAATATTCGTTGGGCAACGCGTCCATATATACATTTGGAATGAGGCAAAATTTGACATTTGGTACTAAACTTGATTGATAGTGTGTTTGACATTGTTAACAGACAACAACAGCTTTTGAATTTTGCTATCAACTATAATTATTTTAGCGTTTACTAAGCTTACTGAAAATTGACTGTCCAGGAAACAGTTACTCCAATACTCTACTTTGTATCAGATTGTAAAAGTAGGTTAGCAAGTGGAGAGTGGGAGCTTGATGAGATTAGGGTTTAAATGAAAGATAAGAATTTATTATACTTCTTGATTTGATGTGGAAAGGTGTACGATAGTAACATAAAACAAGTAATTGGCATATTGCATTTGTCACATGTTTTTAGTTTTTAAAAATTAATAAGATCAGGTTGGATTTTCACGATTACAAAGCACATTCCCAACTTTAATCCTAACTCGTGATAACCTGATTTCGGGTATGTTTATGAGAACACCCGACCTCAACCCGCCTGCACACCCCTACTCAAGCCTTGGATAGTTTAAACCATGATTCGATGGTGATGTATTAAGAGTAAATATGAACAAGATTACTATTTTTTACCTTTATGTTGTTAAAATTAACATCTGTCTACCTATGGTAACTAAAAAACAATCATCTTTTTTTTTTTTTTTTTGTTGGTTTATCAAAGCCTCAGGATGCATATTTTAAGTACGTCTTTTGGAGAATAGTTAATTCAGGACATCTTGATTTCAGTTACTTCACCCAAGACGTTCTATCTAAAGTGAAAATCCCGGCATTGCATATTTTGCATTCTCAGTTCTTAAGAAATTCTTTTAATTCTCAATTTAGAAATTAAAAAGAAAAAACACAAATTAATTATCCAATGGATTAGCTCTCATTTGTCACGTTTCTTACATTTCTGTTATAGGTCAGATTAGGCTAGAGGTTTTTTAACTTGACATGCTTACATAAGTGAAAATTTGTCAACAACTTTTTAAAGAGTTTAGGTTACAACGGGAACAACACAACAACGGGACTGACGGTTACCGTCTCCCAAAACTTAGGGCGGTCTATGAAATTTCTCTAAAAATCTTTACAATTAAGTGTCATAACAGATCCTGATATATCAGATTGTAGACTTTGAATTGTACGTATACTCTAATAATCCATCAATAATTATTAAAAATTAAAATCAATCTTATTAATTACACGGTACACCTACCGCTGCAAACTAGGTGTGTTAATTATCTTCATTGCTTCGGCAATTAAAGTGTTGATTACAATTTTTGCATCATCAAAAAATTTGATAACATTATCATGCAACAGAACTCTTGGATTCTTAATCCAAAGGACTCAAAAATCTTAAATTATATTTTAAATGTTGGTCACTATGGAAGCCACATATTCTCAAGTAAAAAAAATATAAAAAAATAAAAAATCTCTTTAGTTGTTTACCATAAAAGGATATCCATTCATGTCATACATGATTTTCATAATCATAATGCTGCCTAATGTTTACAATAACATCAAATTGAACAAAATTTTATTGAATATGAATATTCCGGGGCTTATAAATATTTCCACTTTCCAGCATACAAATACCATCCAAAAATCCAAGCATCATCATAAAGATATCTTATCAAGACCTAGGATGGTTTTCATTTGGTACATTATAACTTTACAATGCAACAGCTAGCTACAACAACTTCCTCCATACATCAGGACTCATGTAATCCAATGCAAACAAAGACGAGCGCTCAAGGTATAGATAAAATTGGGAAGGTTACATCACCTACAAGTTCTGCATGGATTTTGATGTTGTATAGGCTGGCTTGACCAATATTTGCTTATTTGTTTACTGTCATGATTTCACAATTGTGTTTCCGCTTTGATGGCTGCATCAATGACATCCACCGTATTGTTTTGTTGTCCCCATAGCTGAGCATATCTCCCTGGTTTTGTCAATAGAACATCATGGGAACCCTGTTCAATTACCTTCCCATTCTCCAGAACTATAATCTGAAAACAAACAAGAGAATATGAGAGACAAAAATTAACACTAGATCTCGCACGCAACGCAATAAGAACTGTAGAGAAGGATAGCTAACATTTTTGCTTATGGAATGTTGTACCATGTTCTCCTAACATATGGCATGTACATGATATTGAAAAACAGTTTCCGACTCAGCTTTATTATTTTCAGAATAGATATTACTAGATTATATCTGAAAAATTGGGCACCATGAGAGACTCAACTGTTAAAATCAAGCATATTTACCTCATCACATTGCATTGCAGTAGTGAGTCTGTGAGCTATGAAGACTGAAGTTCTATTATTTGCTAGTGATTTTAATGCACTTAATATCTCTGCTTCTGTTGTGCTGTCAAGTGCACTAGTAGCTTCATCACATAGCCTGAGAAAATCATACGAAATAACAAGAAGTTACTCTATAGTATTATAGTTAAATTAACCAAGTGGTATTGTGTTCATATCCTCCAATAATTTAATTGAATAAGCTATGTTTACGTTTGTATATAATGTTCTATTTCTCATCAGCTATGTAGATAATCTGGACCAAATATTTTTCTCTGGCTTTGTTATCAATTTCAGTATGTATGCTGAAACTTTGTGTTGGAATATGTAAAACATTCATAACTAACAGAAGTTGAACTTAGAACAACTGCTTACATGATGGCCGGTGCCTTCAAGAATGCCCGAGCTAAGGCCACACGCTGCTTCTCACCACCACTTAACTGGACAGACAAGTAGGTTAATCATCAATTATTCAAGCATCAATAAAATTTAAACCTATAAAAAGATTGTTTCCTATTGAATCGTAGATATTTGGTCGTAAACGTATGCATAAAAACAATAGCTTACAAATAAAAAAGGATTAGACTTGACTGCAACAAAATGACCAACAAAAAGGACAGATGAAAACTAAGCATATAAAGTCTATTGAATCATAGATAGTTTGGTCATAAGCGTATGCATAAAAACAATAGCTTACAAATCAAAAAGGATTAGACTTGACTGCAACAAAATGACCAAGAAAAAGGACAGGTGAAAACTAAGCATATAAAGTCTACGCTTCTAATTAGTAGGAAAAGATAATAACCCTCTCCCCTCAAAATATGGATACATCATTCAGGAATTTTTCTTATTCTTTTAAATTCCTTCCAGTATCTTAACCAGGTGGTGCACCTCCCAAAGCGCGAAGTCCATTCATGACAAGAATTTCTCCTAAAGCCTTGAAGGATCTATTAAAAAGTACTTAAGTTTATTTATTAAGCATCTCACCTTGAGTCCACGCTCCCCAACGACAGTTGAATATTTATCAGGGAAATTCATGATAGTGTCATGAATTGCCGCATGGCGGGCAGCATCATAAACCTAAATCAAAAGATGTATTAAGTCGGCTATTAATGAAAAGGGTGTATATTTTACAACTGAAAAATAAAAAGAGAATTAACATGAGAGGGTGCATATTTTACAATTGAAAAATAAAAAGAGAATTAATATGAAAGTCTATAGCAAACCTCCTCTTCTGCGGCCGAAAGACGACCATAATGAATATTGTGAAATATTGTATCATTGAAAAGCACCTGCAAATTGGCAATAGTTCATTTCATCAATATTACAGCTTGCAAGATACTAAAGGGAGGCCAATGAATTTTAAGTTGGAAAGCAGGAAAAATAGACACCACAAACACAGAATTTAACAGTAAATTTATAAACTTACTGTATCTTGTGGTACCACACCCACAGACTTCCGTAAGCTCTCCAGTGTCACCTCTCGTATGTCTTGACCATCAATCCTGACCTGTCAACAAGAAAAAATCTATCAAGTCAAAAGCAAAAAGATTTTTGTTCGTATATATATATAGCAGACAACTTAGCAAGAGAACATTATGTAGAAGATCAAAAGAACAGAACTTCAATCACTTATCTACTGTGGTTAGTAAAATTTTATAGATAGGAGTAAGAGAACTAATATAAGCGAAAAAGTCTACTATTATTGTTGTTGTTCTTCTTGTTATTATTATTGGCCTTTGTCTTCTTCCAAAAGCACACCAAAATTTTTATAAGAGTCACAGTAACGCTTGATGGTCCAACAGGTCTTGATTTCTTTGTTCAATGCATGTCACTGATTTAAAGCCACATCAAAGTGAAGAAAATTTTAAATATAACTCTTCTCATTCTTTCTACTCTATATATATATATATGAGCAGACAACTTAGCAAGAGAACATTATGTAGAAGATCAAAAGAACAGAACTTCTATCACTTATCTACCATGGTTAGTAAAATTTTATAGATAGGAGTAAGAGAACTAATATAAGCGAAAAAGTCTATTATTATTGTTCTTCTTCTTCTTGTTATTATTATTATTGGCCTTTGTCTTCTACCAAAAGCACACCAAAATTTTTATAAGAGTCACAGAATCCTTGATAGTCCAACAAGTCTTCTTTGTTCAATGCATGTCACTGATTTAAAGCCACATCAAAGTGAAGAAAATTTTAAATATAACTCTTCTCATTCTTTTTACACCTGACAAACCACCGTGGACAAAGACACAAATGATGCCTTCTTTAAACAATATCTTTTGTACCATATTTCCCTTGAACCACAGCCTAAGAAGTTCGAATCACAAAGGTGGAACAGAGATTACTCTAAAAGACCTCACATAATAAGTCATAAAATTTCCTTTAAGTAGCATAATCAACATCAAGGCCAAAAATTTTCTATTCCCTAACAGCCACAAAATGAGACGAAAAGTGTCACCTTAAGCTTTAGGATACAAGTTATTCTACAAAGAAGACATATATTTTCACATCAACTGCAACATATCTTGGGACAAACCAACAGATCCAAAAAGAAAAAGGAAAAGCATCAGTTCTTACAGCTCCAGAATGGGTGTCAAAGAACCTGAAGAGCAATCTGAGGATGGTGGACTTACCTGCAAGTGCTAGCAATTTAGATGAACGAGTGATGGCACAAAGAAATTTAAGCTGAAGTATCTTATGATCCAGGAATATTGATTTATATACACTAGTAAAGTACTAAAGCATATGAACTTCACTTGGTTAAATTCTTAAGTAAGAACATTAGCTATATACAACACAGAGATAAACCAACCAACTTTCTTACTATGCAGAAAACAAATGTTCTCACTCTAGTAAGTAGAGTATATTTTTCGAATACATCATGCATTTCCTACTATAGTTCATAGTTCAAATGCCATAGCCTTTTAGAACTCTGAATACAAGATATTAATAGCTACAAAAATAACCAGTGACATCACTGAATAAGATGTCATTAGAGTGATAGGCTAAAGAAAAACTATGCAAAAGAATGACATAGTAAGTCTATCCAACTACGTACATATAAAGGCATTTAGAATCCATTCGCAAAACACAGTAAATAAAAATTGACATGGTAAAGACTTACCACTGCCACTGGTTCCAACAATAGCCACGCTTTTTCCAGCTGGTACATAAAAGGATACCCCATCAAGAATCTTTCTTTCTGTCAGGTAACTGTTAATAAGTATCAAAAAGAAGGTGCATCAGCAATCAAATCAAGAAATATAAAACAGGTCGAAAAAATGAGTACCAAGAAATTTACAAGTTTCGCAGCCACTAGATTAAAATTAAGTAACCACTTGATTTAAAAGCATAAATTAAAATAAAGAGCCCAACAAAAGTATTTAAGCTCTGACAGCAATTCTTATTACCATATAAAGCAAACTTCTAACTGATTTCACATACTGATAATCAATAAATAGATAATCGCTGATATACTATGAGTAGTCGATGACACATTGGTTTAATTATATTAGATGGTCTAAATGGTGTTGCTACAACCTAGCTTAAGTTGGTAAACCCAAAGGAGTGTCGGTATATTCTAAACACGATACAGAATAAGGTAACCAAAAGTTTTAAAAATGCCATAGCTTTACAGATTAGACAAAATAACTTGACAATTTACAGCTCATATTGCAAAACTTCAGGAAGGGAATTCTGAGACCAGCTGCTCGCCTAAAGACAATTTCAGAAGACAAATTCAGCAGATAAAACTATGGTATTGCTAATGTCAAACACCAAAAGTGAGTTGGAATAATATACTTCCAGATGCATATTATCAACTTCATATAAATTGCTGATATAAGAACCAGCAAAATATAGTGCCCTGAAAAGTAACTGTATAAAGTTTTATTCACAAAGAAGAATGATGCTGGATAAAGCTGGGAAATCCACAAGAGAAAAGAAAGAAAGAAAAATAAAAATTACCTTAAAAAATATTTTATGCAGAAATCACTCCATGCAATTGATAGTACAAGATCCTAATACAAGAATTTATGGACCCAATCTATGACAGTTAAATTTCAGAAGATTGGGAACAACAAATGAAATGAAATGTTTAACGCTATTGCATTATCAATATAAAGATTTTTTTTTTTTTTTTTTGGGCGGGGATACCCAGGAATCCCTTGACCTTCCTCTTGTTCACTGAATTCTAAGCTTAGGTCTACATCTACACCCTACAAGCTTCATAGTTAGGAAACATCAGGTATATATAGCCAAATAGGTGTCCCCAAGAGATCTGATCTGTTGAACTCATTGATGGGGCCAAGGGATCCTAACCACCCTTGAAAATAAAAAATGGAAAAAAAAAGGAATTATATAAATTAAGATTAAAAGAAATCTTGATTTCAAATTAGATACCCCACCCTTGAACAATGTCATAGAATGACTTTCAAAATAGGTACCCCAACTATTAACTAATGACACCTCTTGCACAAAATAGATGCAGCATTTGCTAATTATAATGCTTAGATCACCAATTTAAGAGACCAATACCGGAGATGCTAGATGCTATCTCTACATAATATGAAAGAGACCATTAATACCTGAAGTGGACATTGTCAAATTGAATGCTTCCCCCTTTCAACTTCAGAGGCTTTGCGCTATCTTTATCTTGAATCTCAGCCTTTTCCTGTAATAACCATTGGAACAGCTCTTATGTTACACTGGAATAGGCAAGTGAAAAGGTAACTTTAAATTACTTGGAGTTCACCACTGCATCAGGTCAAAATTATCCTTCAATCTTTATATGACTTTTACCAACTAACCTAACTAATCCTCTATCTTCAGAAAGAACAAGAAATAGCATCGAGGAAGTAAAAAAGAGTATAACTGAAGAATGTATATACTTTCCTTTCCCTTTCAGCTCCCTCAACAATTTTTCAATAAAAGATCAAAGAGGATCACAAATATAATGTTACTTTTTCCAACACAAAGAACGAACATAGAATATAGCAGTTAATATCATTTTCCTTCACCAAGTTTTGGTTATATACAGGTGTCATGGTTGGTGAATTGAATGCAACCAGAAAATTGGAACTCATTTGTGTTTCTCCCTTCGGATGAGGAGGGTTGGGACATTGTTTCACATACACAGCCAATGAAAGGAGATGCAGCCCAAACTTTTTTTGAAGACCAAGACTCATTAGACCAATCAGAAGGATCTCTCAATTACACCCTACTACAACACAATGAACATCTTATGGCAAGAACAGGATATTACACTTACTATTATGCCCAACTCCAAGGGTTAGGTTTTGTGGTAAAGAGCCCTTGGCCCCATCATTGAGGTCAAGGGTTCTAATCCCCTTGGGCCCACCTACTTGGGACATGTACTACTAAGCTTGCATGGTGTAGAGGTAGCCCCTAGTTTAAGAACTCAATGAAAAGTGAAAGGGCAAGGAATTTATGGGTTATCAAAAAAGGGGGGAGGGGGGGGGGGGGGGGGGGGGGGGGGAGGGGGAAAGTGTTACGCCCAAAATTTTCCAGTGAATAAGATCAAATTCTCATTCACTTTAATTACCTTCAAAATTAACTTAAAAGAGCAGTGACTAAAGTGATAGACGTATTCTAATCAAGGCAATGTTGACCCTCCAAAGGATGTGTTTACAAATCCTTCAATAAAATCAAAAACCAAAGCAAAACTTCATCCATCTAAGCTATTGGATTACTTTTCAAATATTTGGTTTGACCACTTGCCTATATTCATTCAAGAACAAATTTGATATTTTATCGCATATTAGCAACACCTGCCTGATTTTTGGAGCTTCTTTTAGCCAACTTACTAAGATTCGAGTCTCTTAAGCTCAGGGAACATTGATGCAGAAAAAGGTGGGAACACAATGATTTTGGAATTTTAATTATGTTTTTTTTTTTCTTTAGGAGTTATTTCTTAATTTCACCTCCTTATTTCAGTTGAACTAGATTTCATTATTTTTTGTTAGTTTTATTAAGTTATCACTTAACTTAAAGCTTAAGCCAATAGGTGTGAGTCTAAACAATCCCTCACTCACACTGGCACATGGACCAAAAAAATTGTTATTTGTCATTTAATCAACACAATTTATGATTTGTTCTTATTTAATAAAAATATAGGGGTATTCAAACACATAAGACTACTACTAGACACATGGTTTTGGCACCATGTTTAGTTAGCATTTGACCCAAAAGTTTAATCAAAAGGGTAGGGCCCACCAATTGGTTTTGAGGTCTAAAAGTTTTTATTCCCTATCAGGATTTAACCCTTTCCTGGTTAAAGTTATTTTCTTTTAATAATTTGAACTTCGACACTATACATAATCAGATATTGTATTTTTTATGAAGTTGATTATTGTCTCCCCCAAATTAACATTTCTATTTTAATTTCTCTCCACTTTCTTGATTTATGATCCTCATAAAAGATCCTTTGACTATGAAGGATTATAGACCTATTAGTTGAAGACACAATAGCTTCAACTTGAGAAGCTTTAGTAAAGGATAGAAAAATCTCTGAATTCGTCTTCGCAACTAACAAAGTAGCAGAAGACTATAGGTAGGCAACAAAAGAATGGATTATACACAGTTTCAGACTTCAAGGATTTAGTGTCAGACGCCCAAGCCTTCGTAGGAAAATGGAGAGATGACGAGAGGTTGCCCTAAATATGTCAATCTGTACTCTTATTAATGTTGGACCTAGAAATGTGAGGAAAAACTTCTAAGAGACTTAGTCCAGGGATCCTCTCACCCCATTCCTATTTCACATTGGTGGTGATGAATGCCGTAGACTGGTGGGTAGAGACTAATTTAAATTTACTGGATCGTTTTGCTGAAGGAACAAACAAATCCTAGTCTCCCACTAGCAATTGCAAATGACAATATCTTTTTCCGCTTAGCTAGTGACAATAAATTTCTTACAGCCAGAGCTTTTTAGTACTATTGGACTGAAAAAAAAAATTTGCAGATAAAGTGCAGTGGCAGGTATGAACTAAAAAGAATCAAGAGGGACGAGACTTAAGGAGATTCAAAAATAAATTACATAAAAAATCAATGAAGAATGAACCTTAAATTTTAAGTTAACCGTAAAAAATTTTCAAAATGTACCTCTAGTAATTGAAACATTGCCTTCATGTCAACAAGACTTTGTATGGTCTCACGATAAACACTGCCAAGGAAATTGAGTGGAAGAGAGAGCTGGAAGAGAAGCCCATTTACCATAACCTGTGTTCCAGACTTATAGTTAGTGTTCAATCATGCTTCAAGTAAGGATATGAAGAAAGGGCTTACCAAATCACCAACAGTCATCTCGCCACTCATAATCCCATGTGAGCACAGCACCATAGCTGCAGACAGAGCTGTGCTAAATATCACATTTTGGCCAAAATTCAGAAAAGCAAGACTTCTTTGCGTTTTCAAGGCAGCATCTTCATACCCTGGGAAGAGTACATCAAAATATTAGCGCTGGAATTAAATTTTAAACAAGCAAAAAAGAAAAGGGTCCAAAATTATACTACAACTTTGTTTTCTTTTTGCTCTATATGTTTTGTGTCTCTGGGTTTTTCCAAAATCGGGGCCTTTCTACAATAAAACTTCCGTCTAGAAGTACAAGGCCTTGTTACGATAGGATTGGAATTTAGCTGCAATCGGACCATGAATTTTGGAAGGTTTCAAGCAACAAATGCAAAGACAGACAAAGGCAGGATGCATAATAGGGAAGAAAATGATTGGAATAAACTGACCAAGCCATTTGAAGTTACATCTGACATCTAAGCCCGTGTTTGCTTATGTTTATACTTTATAATGATTTCTTGTATTCAAAGCTTAGAAAATGGAGAAAACACGTCCGTCAACAATTTCCAACAGAACATGTTGAGACAATTTGAAAAGAAAAAAAAAATCATTTTTTTAATTTTTAAAAGGAAATGAGAAAAACTTTTAAATTGTTTTCACTATTTTCTGCATTCATTTCTCATGGTAATGTAGTGCTTTTGAATTACTAATTCTTTTTCGAATTTTTTGTAAGTAATTTTTAACTTGATATATTTTAACTAAGACTATTTCTTGGGTATTATAATAATTATATATTAAAATCTTATATGCAAAATTATAATTTTGTAAAGGAAGTTAGAAAATCTTTTTTTATTATTATTATTTTTACTATTTTTTGCATTCATTTCTCATAGCTATAAAGTGGTTTTAAATTGTTTTTGTTTTCAGAATACTTTTAAAAAAATGATACCAAACTCATTCCCAATCCTTGAAAATACAAAATTTGATTTCTTGTTTCATTATTTGAATTCATTTTGTCAAAACAATCTCTCCAGATTACACAGAATGCCCATCACATCAATCAACTTCACAACTTCTCTGAAGTACACGGGTCAATGAAACTACTATCATTTTCATTTTTGCGATGAAGGAGAAACAACAAGGAGCATAAGGTCAGTAAGAATATTTTGGTAAGAAGGCAGATTATGTTATTCATTGTCTTCCTCAGAGTCCCTTGTGCATAATAAAAACCCGAGATCAGGTGTTAGAACCATATGAATATAGAGGTTAGCAATCATTGCTTTTCAAAGATACTTGTTATGTGGCAAAAAAATTCATGTTAGAATTTGGAACTCCTCTCTTATTTAGCACAGTTGCCTTTATGGTATAAAGTTCCGTAACTCCCTCCTCTCTCTTATTTCCATCTTGTCACCTATTTTTATCTCAAATCAGTTCTTTATGGCTGCTAGAAGATTAATTCCTCAAAACCTTGAAGATTGGTTTGTATACTTATTTGTCACTCTGCAAAGGTCACTGGAGAGAAATAAAAAAATATATATAACTGATTTAGGATGTTTCCAGGCTAAGTTTTCGGACATCTATTCTAAGAATGATCCACAAATAACCATATTCTGGTTCCGAATTCTGATCAGATCTGACCCTTCTCAAATCCACGAGCAAATAAATTATAGTTTTCATGCTTGTTTCTGCATTAACAGATAAGATAACACAAATCCAATTTGAGTTCACATTTAAACTTGCCGCATTGCAATAAAACTGACTTCTATCGATTGTTATAATTTCCTGAAGCTCTAAACCTGAACCTGAGTTGTAGTGCATGATAAATGCCTAAAAATATTGACTAGCTGCTTCAGTTTGCAATCAATATACATATATGTGCGCGTGCGCGTGCGTGTGTGCGCGTGCGCGTGCATGTGTGCAAAAAATAAAAATAAATAAATAAATAAACCTAAAACAGAAAAGGAACTTACTCTTTAAAAACTCATCGTATTTTTCAGCTTCATAACCTTCGTTATTGAAGTATTTAACAGTCTGTAGTAGAGCAAAAGAAAGCATTAAGTTGAGCCATCAGAAAAACATTAGTAACAAATACACCTCAACATTACCTCATAATTGATTAATGAATCAATTGCCCTTGTACTTGCATCATTATCAGCTTTATTCATTGCCTTCCTAAACCTGGTCCGCCACTGTAAAAGATGAAGATATGATGAATGAAAAAACAAAGAACAAAATCTTTAACCACCAAAAGCTTTAAACATGCTCTTGTTTCTATCCACCCACTTCCCAAAAATAAAAAAATGAAGAAACTTCAGGACAAGCATATTAGATGAATAATCTAGAATCTAGTTTCTAGATTACAATGGAGGGAGGGAAAAAAAGGAAAAAGAAAAAGAAAAGAAAGAGAAAGAAGAAAATTTGGGTGATGAGGGCTCATTATGTGGGAGATAAAAGATGCAATGAGAAAAAATTCAAAATGGGACATTAACTGCAATTTCAAATGCTATTCCTAAGTGTAATAGGCCAATAAAGATAAAGTTATCATTTCCATTACCAGATTCAGGGTTGGATGATGGGATATGAGAGGATTTGAAGGACAATTCTTGCTCAAATATGTCCTCATTTCAGAGGCATTTGATGGCAATTGGTGGTCTCTTTCCTCAAGCTGATCCTTGGGTTTCATTGGGCAGAACTGCAGTGGGCAGATCTATTTGTGTTTCTTCAAGGCTTGGTGGTGCTGACTCCTGCGGACCAAGTGTTTTGAGATTGCAGATTCTAATCTAGGTAGTCCTTCATTTTCAGGAGAATTTAAGGCCAAAAAAATCAACAAAACCTAACCTAGATAGTTTTTGGTCGAACCAAATAAATCTGGAGCTGCGTCATTTCGCACCTCAGCCAATTTGGAAGAAACTCACATCTCTAGGAAAATTGTATGACATCTTATCTTCAATTTCCTTAGTCTCTTTTGAAGAAAAGTATGGGTGAAATAGGTTTGACTTCCAAAGATGTGACATCCATGGCAATATATGATTCTTTTGTGGGAGTATGATAGCACTTTTACCCCTCTGAAGAATATCCAAGAAAGAAAAAATTAAGAGCTCTTGGGTCAAGTTTGTCTCTAAATATTGGTTGATGGATGAAAGAGATATACCCAAAATTTTTTTGAAGAAGAGTTCTAATAACCTTAAAGCTGGGAAAATTGTGTGAGAGATCCAAAGAGAAATTGAAGTCATGGACCAGAAGAGGAAATTGATTATTAGGAATGTAGCCATTCGAATGGCTTCCTCCCAATATGATTTTTGAACATTCATTTCTAGTAGGAACCTAGTCACTCCTAGGAGATGCCCATTTTTTTTCTCCACTGCTCTATTTTGTTGTAAAGTATCTAAACATGAGGATTGACGTACAATACCTTCATTTTGAAGATAAGTGATAAGATAATGATTTGAGCATTCCCTCGCATTCTTCAGGTTTGAATTTTGGCACAAAATTGGGTAGTCATCAATTAAGCGGTTCAAGTGTTGTCATCAATTAAGCTAACATCGCATCCAGAACCCGAAATATTTAGAGTTTTAGACAGCCCTCTAACATTAGTTTTATCAAACTAAAAGGAGAAGCCTTTCTTTCATTTCTTATCGGAGAGGTACACAATTGACAACTCTCAACAAAATCATGGGAATTTATTTTGTCAAACAATTAAGGAAAAAAAATTTTCAAGAGGAAGAAAGGTGGGTGCCAACCATTTTGTGCCAAAACTAAATATTTGATTAAATTTTGAAGGGTTGTCGGTGGTAATGAAGGGTTGTTGGTCATAAGCGACAGCTTGTGGAAGGAGACACCGAACTTCCATCAACTATTGAGATGGTCGAGTGCAATTGACTCCTCATCATGTCCAATCATCCTCCCTCTTACCGGTCCTGAAAAATGCAATAAGAATGGGTAAATATTACAAAACGGTTTGTCTTTAGCGATCATACTAATAGACAAGATATTGCTTGCAGGAGAGCCAAGACTATTCCAAGGGTTTTTTAGGATCTTAATTTTATTTTCCTCTTTTCGTTATGACTTAATTTTATTTTTAGTTAAATTCTAGTAGGATTTTTTATCTCCTTATTTTAATAGGATTGGATTTCCCTTTCTTAGTTGGAATTGTTTCATTTCCCAAGTAGGTCTTGGCTTTATCAATAAGGCCTTCGTTTTTTTTTTTTTTTTTCAATTATTGTTATTGTTTTGAAGACTGGTTATTGATTGATTATATACAAATAGTATCGATTTCCCCTCACTTTCTATCTGAATTTCCCCCCCTTCTATATTTTCTCTCCTTTTCTCTCCCACAACTTTCCCTTTTTTTTTGTTTTTCGTTCTCCTTCAATTGGAATAAGAGCCCCAACTTGCAAATATCCAATTAAATACAAACACTTCCACCAACCATCTAAACCATTGAAATAGTACTTAATGCCCCATAAAAACCTTCACTATGAAACCAAAAACAAAAAACAAAAAGCACAAGAAGCCCCACACATTTGGTGTGCCACAGCTAAGCGTTGTTGCTATGCTAAACAGGCTCTATCACCGAAAACCATTGCTCACAAATTTATCACTTTTAATTAAAATCTAACGTCATTTGACGCCTCTTTGCAATATAAAAAGTATCAAGCCAAGCTGAAATGCTGCCTATTTTCGATCAATGACCAAGGCCAGCAAGTGGCAAGACATGTCATCCCATACCGACTCTTGAGACACACTCTAGCCTTCTATCAAACTCCTATCATCTATTGATGACTTGAAGTCCTCCAATACATTTTAGAACATCGGCAATCACAACCTCCTCCATGGCTAATCATTCAATGCACTATCTAGAGGACTTCTTGACTTGATCTTCTTATCTAAACCCTCACTAGCACCAACCAGCACCCATTATAGTGCATGCATTAAACAAAATTTGAGGTGTTCCATTGGACTTTCTAATGATTTGTCAGACATTTGTTCAAGTTTGATACATAAGAGTTCTCACATCCATTAAGTTTAAGTTGTTTTTGTCATAATGTAAATATAAGAAATGGATGCTTATAACAAAATTCTTTAAAAATAAAAAAAATAAAAAAAAGACTAATCATCATATTGATGACAGATGAAATACCTTGACTGATAAAATAAAGAGACTTGAAGCTAGGATTGATGTTAGTTTAATGAATGACATAACCAACCCAACTGCATTGCGTGCTTTTTCCTCAATCAATATCATTCTAGGAATTATAGGATTGTAATTTTGTTTTCTTATTGTCATTAGGATTTATTATTATTTTTGGCTGAGTTTTATTATGATTTTTATTTCCTTACCTTATTAGAACTAATTTTCCCTTTTCTAATTGGAAAGAAGTACATGTAATGCATTGCTGATGTGATGCTTTACCATCTATACATAAGAAGACTATCCAGAACCTTCTAAATTAGGCTGACTGAATTCTAGAATCCTATTATATAATATCACCAGGTTTTTAGGTTCAAATGTTGGGTAATTGACGAATTGGGTAATGGGAAAAGGGGACAATACATAAGGTTGTCTTTCCTCATCTTGGTGCATTATATGAGGAAATTTGAACAAATGGTAGATCAATTATCCTTCACTCGTCAGTAGCATTTATTTTTTAGGCAAAATTGTGAAAAAGAGACAACATTTAGATAACTCTTCTAAGACCCTGGAAGGCAAACGTCTTTGCTTGTTGATGTAAGAGTTATAATGGTAATGTGAATATCAAGTTCAAGATTTTGAAGCCGTTTGACATCATTGTTTAGAAATCTTTTCCAGTTCTTTTCGCTTTTGGTTATCAGACAATTCGAGCCTCAACAAAGGTTTCCATCCTTATTACCAGATCTCCAAATGGAGTTTTTTCTTATTCAAGAGATGTTTATAACGAGATTCACTGTTTCATATCCTCTTGCTAGCTAAAGAAGTCCTTAGAATGGTATGATCTCATCGTCAAGAAACTAGGACAATTAGGCCAATCTTCTCTCCTAGGGGTTGTTCCTTTTGCTAATGATGTTTTTGCTTTTCGCTAAATTGAGAATGCCTTCCTACGGAATCTAGTTACCTAGGAAAGCGTATCAAAGCTTCAGTGAATCAGCAATCTAAGACACTTTTCTATCATCGTAAACGTTCCACTTCTCATAGTCTTATGTGAAAGAAAATTCTTTAGTTTTAGGAGGCATACATGTGGATTCCAATCTTCAAAAGATATTTTGCCATTCACTTGAGTTCCTTCCTTGAATCTCGATGCTATTCTTGATAATAGTTGGAAGTATTTTGTTTCAATCTCTACATGAGGTTACTTTTCTTCATTCACCTTAATGGAAAGATGTCCAAGACAGCTTGCAACTTTGGAGGCTACATTGAAGGAGGACTTTGAAGGGTTTAACTCTGTATAGCTTCAGATATCTCTTTGCAAGGTTTTGATTCTTCGAATGGAATCCAGTTCTTTTTTTTTTTTTTTTCCTTTTCCCTTCATTTTTAAAAATTACATATTAATGAAAATAAGAATTATGTATGAACTAGAACAGATATCCACGAAATGTAGAAAAACCATCAGGTATAAGAAAAATCTATTCAGAAGTAGCCAACAGCCACTAATATCTCCGTTAAAAACCATCACCAGTAAGCACAATGTATGAAATTCAATTTGTATAATCTTTCCTCATTATTTTATATATTTTTAAAGCATACTATTAAAAGAAAAAGAAAAGGCACACCATTTACCATGCAAGGAACACTATGGTAGTGATCAGAAATTGGCAAGAGATTGAGTACCTGTGTCACTGTCAATGTGAACATAACATATGCAGCAACAGAAAGTGAAGTGATCCATGCAAAAGGTGCTCCAAATTTGTATGCCAGTATGCCTGCTACCATAGATATCTGGAAGGATATATGTTAAATCTGTAGATTATTTTCGAAATCATGATAAAAGGCATGGACAAACAGCCAAATTTAACAAATTATAACAAAAAATTAAAGACTCCAGCATTCATTTAATACCTTCTATTATTGACAAAGTTGTATAGTGAAAAAAATTAAAAAAAAAAAAACTGGTAAGTTCAAAAATAAAGTCACTCAACAACAGTGAAAGGCCACTATCATACCTCTAAAATCGTGGGCACAACATTGAAAACCATAGATGAGAGTATAAAGTTAATTCCTCGGCTCCCACGATCAATTATTCTACTTAAAGCACCTGTTTCTCGACTGTAAAATGAAATGACAGACCAAGAACAGGAGCAAATGAATGCAATTGAATGGCTCAAAGTAATTTAATTCAGAAAAAAAGCTGTTCTATGAATTAGAGCATTATCAGAATCACGAAAGGTTTCATCAAATCTTTACAAAAAGCAAAAAGAAAGCTCCTATACGAGATGGTATTCCTATATGATATATCATCCATTAAAAACAATGCAGGAAACATGAGAAGACCACCCGAAAACACACAAACTTAGCCATCCACCAACTCAGCTCAATAGCCCATCCCAATTAAGAGAGGAGAAGAAAAATAAACAATCTGGAAATCCCTTGAAACCGACGCCCATAGCGAATCTAAGAAGCTTTCCTCTCACCTGAGCAGTTGGGATGTGTTTGCTTACATTTTACAAATTTATTTTCTTGTTTCAAACATTATCCAATGCATTTCAAATTCATATATCACTTTCAAAATTCATTACCCAATACATATCTTTAAATAGATATCAGAATTCTTTACTTTAACATCAAAACTCAGAATTCATTTTTCAAATTTTTCGAAACGAAATCACAAAATTATAACCAAACACATCCTTAATATCCTGCTCCCTTACATCTTCAAAAATATGGCTATTCACTTCTTTGCCAATGCTAGAGGCTAACGCTAACCACAAAACTAGTGCTTCCTTGTCTGGCTTAACCTATAATAAAGACAATCAGTGCAATGAAGGAAAAGGTGGTTATCTGTCTATTCATTGCTTCTAGATATAACATATCAAACAAGGATAACAAAGGCTAATGTTTTTTATTTGCATTCAAATCACAAACCAAATATCCCCTTAGGAACTCACTCTTAAGTCTGAAAACAAGAGAGAAAACATAAGCACTAAATTATACATAAGTATGTGTGGTATTTCATATAATTCTATAATAGCTATGACAAGTTTATCACAATTAAAAACTTTCTAGTGAATAATAACTCTACCTGAGATGATAACGCAGGTCAAGGTCATGCAAATGTGAGAACACCTACAAAACAGAACATATAGTATTTTAATATGAGGCCCTAAGATTCAAACATATCCAATGGATTCATACAAGCATCTGAAAACAAAACAAATATACCTTCCTAGACACAGATCGAATCGTTCGCAATGCTACCTTAGAGAACACAGCAGTTCTCAATTCTGGCAAAATAGAATTGAATTGCATTCATTTAGAAACAAGAAATGTGGAATGCAAAATGAAATAAAACTAAACTGTTAAGAAACAATTTAAGTTTATAGGTGCGAGCTTAGCTTAGCCCCTCGTGTTCACTTGCCTCACAGCCCTCTAGGGGGTTTTACAAGGGCGCCTAACATAACAACAAATAGAATAGTAACAGTAATGGTATACCATTAAAAGCAGAAGCCCCACAACGAGCAATGCCATAACCAATCAAAACCGCAGCCGGGGTAGCGAAAAGAGCCACAGCGGTGGAATTGGAAGCAGTGAAGGATGCAAGAGCAGGAGCATTAGCAGTAGCAGTAGTAAGCCAATCAACAGCAAGCTTGAAAAGGAAAGGAACTTGAACATTCAACACTTTAGCACCAACCAGAAACCCCAAAGCAGCAACAACTCTCAAACGGAACTCAGGGTTATCTTTCATCCACAAATAACTCGCCAGTGTTTTCAGTATCTTCACATCAGCAACTTGCTCGGCTTGTGCCTTTGAAACTGCTTTTTTCTCAGCATCATCTTTCTCTTGCTCTTTAGTAGAAGAAGTTGAAAACAAAACGCGGTCGTTTAGCATGGAATGTAATTCCGGGTGGTGGAATCGAGGTTGAGGTTGAAGTTGAGGATTCTCTGAAAGGAAAGATTTTATTTGGGAGAAACGGCCACATGGGTATGTGTAGAATCTTGGGTTGAGTGTTGATATAATTGACTTCCTTCTACAAGTTGACATTGCAGAGCTGCTTCCATGGCGGGAAGAGAAGCCTCTGTGAAGGAAGGTGAATTGGCGAGCTCTGGCGGCAACACCACCCAGCATTTTGTTTGCTTGAGACTAGTTATTCAAAGTTGCAAGCCCAACCCTTTTTCTTTCTCTTCCTCCGCAATCGGTTGATTGATTGATTGATGGATTCATAAACCCTAGTGTACCAGGACCTCACATTTTCAGTTTCAAAGAGGGCCAGAATAAATGGGGAAATAAGTAAAAATTACTAACTTTTGGGGTTTTTCTGATTCTTGCAAATTTTCCGTCATTCAATGTTATATTTTTTCACAAATCAATCCTCTTAGGGAAACTCCCACAATTAGCGCCCAATTCGGGGCCCACTGAAAAATAGCCTCCCTCATAAATTTTTTTTAAAACACAATTGCCTCCAACCCTGGAATTTACGTAATTACCCCTCATGTAATAACTCTCTCTCACTAACACTAACCACTACCATTATCTCTCACTCCAACTCCTTCCAAATCAAAATTAAGGTAGAATTTGAATGAAATAATGTTATACAATCACATAAACTCAAATCTACCATTTGAACAAAAAAAAAAGGTAAAAATAGGGATATAAAGCTTTAGAAAGGTAATGTTCTCTCTAACTAAACCTAGACAAAACATTTTAAAGTGATTAGCTCAAGTTTTCATTTGAAATTCATCCTGCATGTGTAGAAATAGATGAATAATGGCCGAAGTAGAGTTATTATGATAGTTTTTATCAATTTGTTGTCTGAAAATCGTATTTTCTATTGTGAAACCTAAACCTGCAATTACTAGTTGTCGAATTTGACAATCAGTTCGAAATTCGATAATTCGACTATCGAGTCATCGAACAATAGTCAAACATATGTCGAATTGATATCTAATTGTTGAATTTGTGTCGAACTTTTACCTCATCATCGAAGTTTTATCAAATTAGAATGTCAAACTGTCGAACTATCGTCGATCTGATTCAACTGTTCGATTACTTGAATGTCGTATTGTCGAATTTTCAGGTAGAATGGCCTAATTTGATCGATTTTGAGCTTTTTTTTTTTTTGCTTTTTATTGTATTTTCACTAATTTGTGGACATGATGGACTTCACAGATGGATAATGTCGGATTTGCACTGTTCTATGGTGGGAAATGGGAGGTGCTACTTAGTGGTGAGCATATTTACATGGGCGAATAGGGTTTTCCATTATGGTTGCCAAGACATACATCTTACCCAAAGTTTTTGCAATTAATATGTGATACGATTGAGGTAGACGATCGACAAAGAAAGCTAAGGTTGGGTCCCATGTTTAAAGTATATATTCTACTAGGCCTCTTTCAATCCGAATAGAGCAAGACCATGGTTTTTTGATTGAAGATAGCTTGAAACATCCATTTGAGTACATAACTTTATAGTTTGAGGTTGAGCATCATGCAAGACAAACATTGAGACCATAAACTGTTAATGTAACAGAGCATGTTGGAACTTCTAACCTTGAAACATTTGAGCAACCACAATAACAAATGGACAAATTTGTGAACACGTCAAATGTTAGAGTTGGCGATGATGGTAACGTTGTAGGTAACGTTGTAAGTGATGGTAGTGTTGGAAGTCTTCTTGAAGGAGTTGGTGTTGATGGTTTGAAGACTATCATGGTATTGGAGTAATAAATGATGATGCTCACCACCTTGATAGCATCAAAGAAGAAGCATTTGAGGATGTGTTAAGAGTGAAAGATAGTTACGAAGAAAACATAGTTGACGAAGACAATGTTAAAGATGATGTTGCAAATAAGGGTGCACACGATCACTGGCATGATGGAAGTGATGGTGATGATAATGATGGGATGGATTTTCATTTGGAACATGATGAAGAAATTTCACATAACCACAGTATGGTTGATTTGGTACTTGAGAGAGTTAATGATGTGTTTAGGTTCATGCCTCCAATACCAATTACGACAACACATGTTTTGGACAACACATATCAAATTGACAATGGTGAAGTTAAAGTGGGTCATATATTTTTTCACAAGATTGAGTTTCGTCATAAGGTGGCAAACCTTGCATTGCATCACAATTTTGAGTTCAAGATAACTAGATCAACTAAAACCCAGTTTGAAGTGGATTGTCGCGAGGAAACTTGCAAATGGCATTTGAGAGCAACAAAGGTTAAAGACACTAAACACTTCCAAGTACGGGTTTTTAACAAAAGTCATACATGTGAAGGTGCTAGTTTACATCCAAACCACCAGTAAGGAAGTGTAGAACTAATAAGGGCTCACATCAAAGAGAAATTTGTCAATGCCTCGAGAATATATCGACCCATTGAAATAATTCAAGACATTAAGAAAGACTTCCACATTACCATTAGTTATCAGAAGGAGTGGAGGGCGAAAGGGGCTGCCCTAAACCAACTCTATGGAACTACTGAGGAGTCATTAGCTCTATTGCCTTCATATGCCTATATGATTAAATCAAGAAATCCTGGTACAGTGACAGCACTTGAGGTGGATAATGACAACCGCTTCAAGTATTTCTTCATGGCATTGGGGGCATCCATTACAAGATTTATGAGTTCGATTAGACCTGTTATTGCTGTTGATGACACCTTTTTGATAGGAAAATAACGAGGCATAATGTTCATGGCATAGTGTCTGGATGGCAACAACCAAATATTCCCTCTAGCCCTCGGCTTCGATTAATTAGAGAATGATCAGTCATGGTGTTGGTTCATGTCAAGGCTCTGTGGTTGTATTGGACATATTCCAAATCTTGTTATCATCTCTGATCGTCATAAAATCATCGAGAAGGCAGTGTCTACCATATTTCTTGATGCGGTGTTTAGGATTTGTATGCATCATGTAGAATGTAACCTTTAGCTCAAGTTTAAGGACAAGTACCTAGTTCCTGCCTATATCAACGCGGCTAAAGCTTACTGACAAACTGAGTTTGATCATTTTTTCAATCAAGTTAAGGGCATAAATGCTAAGGTTGTCACGTACCTGGAGGGTGCAAATGTCCAAAGATGGGCATGATGTGACTTTCTCGGTCATAGGTTTAGCATCATGACCACGAATATTTTTGAGTCTATGAATAATAGAATGAAGAAGGCAAAGAACTTGGGCATCACTTTGATTTGTGAATTCTATCAAGTGGTATGTTTCGTTACACTTTATCTTGTATGTTTTATATAATCTAATTTGTTTGGCATATATTTCTTGTGCTGTAGGTTTTACAAGAGTGGTTCCATAAGAGAAGGACTGTTGCTACAAACTCCACACAAAATTGACAAAGTGGACAGAGGAGTTTTTGAAAAATAGGACAGACAAATCCGATTAACTTCGGGTTGCTCCAATCAGTCGATATCTATATCAAGTATACTCAGATACTAGGTCAATGTTGTGGATCTAAATGAGATGACATTTTCCTGTAGAGTGTTTGATTTGGATCAGCTTCTGTGTTCTCATGCTATTACAGCTTGTCATGATGCTGGACTGAAGACGGTTGTGCCTTACTGTAACCCGATGTACACAAACGAACATTTGATGCTCGCATATGCATTACCTATGATCCCGAATGGGATAAGTGCGGATTGGGTGGTACCAGATGATAAGAGGGCACATGTTGTAATCCTACCCATCAATAGCACACAGGGCGAACAACGATGAGCACAACTTATCCCATCAACAGGAGAGACAGTGAGACAGCATACATGCGATTGGTGTGGGGATAAAGGGCACAACCGACGAATATGTAAGAATCCAATACCTTTTCATGTAGCGGCTAACTCAGCTGAAGCCGGACCTTTCAACGCAACTTAATTGATATTGTTTTTCTTTGTTTGTAGTTGTTGATTGAATTATGTACTATTACTACATTATCATAATGAAGACTTGCAGAAATATAAATATGTGTAATGACGTAAATATCTATTGGCCTTAGGATAGTTTTAAATCATTCAACATAGAGTTATAGTCAAATACATACAAAGAATCATTGACAGGAAAATGTAATTAAAACCACTCATCTTTGATAGTTTTAAATCATCTCTGACAGTTTTAAATCATTCAACGTAGAGTTATAGTCAAATACTTATAAAGAATCCGCAGTCAAGGGCAGTGAACCACCCACCCGGAGAAAGCACGTGAAGGCTGCGATTAAGACAAGAATCGAGTTACATATAATCTTTAAAGTAAAGTGTAATTTGCTCTAACATAGATCCTCAATCGTAAGAGGAAGGTGTCAGGTTGGACGGTATATCCTGTGAGGCACGCACCACCTTCTATCTCTTCTTTCGCTGGTCTGGATCTATGTATGGGCTGAGAAGGATAGCTTCCTTCCTTTGAACCCTGCCGGTGTAAAGCTTTACTAACTGATATGATACCAGCCAGGATCCAAGGATGCGGATACTCTCGGTGGCCTCACTATGAACTTCTTGCAACAGTTAACCACTTGAACCTCTGGTGTACTACCTTGTGACAAACGCACCATCTCCTTCAGGACTGGGGAGTACTGTATATCCTCTAGAGGTGGTTGGGCCTGGTTTTGGGGCGTGGACGCTGACTACGTCACTCTTTCTACACAAATTAAGAATTGTAACGTAATTACTACTAACGTAAAGATACCTTGATATATAATTTAGGAAAAAGCATTACCTCATCACCCGTCGTCTCTGCATACACAGGTATCTCATATCGTTGTTGATGTACTTCATTTCGTAACTGCTGCACCTCATCTCGCAATGCATTTATATTAGCTGCATCGTGGCCATACAAAACCTAGACTACATTAAGGTGGTCAACAGGGTAGCGACTATCTATACACGATGGATTGTGAACTCATGACAAATAGCATCCAGGAGCAACGAGGGTAGAGCAGAATCAGAAGCCGTCTACATAGCATAGGAAACATTGTTATTGTAGCCAAAACAAACTCATGTATATTTAAATGCGTTAACATATATAATCACTGCAACAACATTTACTGACTTGGCCCTCTGTTTGCCTAAGATGAGTGTTGGAAGCTTCCTCATGCACTCCAAGGGTCGAACTCTCACCCTTATGGATACTGATTGCTTCTCTTTCTTTCTCTTACCGTTCATTTTTGCGTCTGATGGTGGTAACTCATTGGCCTTGGCCCACTAAACAAGTGTGCATCCTAGGCTGTTGATCCAGCATCAATTCTTTATATACAGGTCACTAGCCTGCTCCACGACCTCTAGACGAAGGCTTACAAAAGGAGGATCCCTTTGGTGGAAAAAACAATGAAAAATATTTATAACAATGAAGAAGGCATTGTGTGGGAAACATTTGCCAAAGTGAATGTCTGAGTCTAACTTCGTTACTTGACGGGTTACACCAAATACGTCCCTCATCACATATGCCCCAGTGATGAGTTTGTTCACACTAACCCACCTCAAAATACATTAGATCTTGCCTTCACAAGCCGCACCCTTCCATGCATATGAGGACCTTACAAATAGAATCACCTCATACAATCAAATCTAAATCAACAAAACTCACGTAATTAAAGTTATGTAAGTAATTGATAACTAAATATACGTTTTGAAAAATAAAACTAATTCATTCTAGTACTTGGAAAGCGTATGCACATCCGTAAATGTTATATTCCTCTTTACTGTGCGATTCCTTTACCGACACCCTTTGTAGATACTTACCCGCTTGATTTAAGACGCCAGTCTTTAACCCATGATATGTCTCCTCCATGCAAGTGTACCCCAATGATAGTCCTTGAACTTCTACAGATCATCGACCAGTTCAAGATAATCCAAATTAATCAAACCAGTTTTCAATCAGCCCAATAAAAGACGCTCTAAAGCCCAATAAGCAGTCAACTTCATAGCATTCAAAGACCTCATTTTCTTGAAGTCCACAGACTTGATCTAGGCCTTGAATTCTATAATCTTCATATGTTTTCCCTTGCCAAAAAATTCCTTCAAATACCTATTTCTTAAGCGATGTTTAGGGTTATGCTCGCAAGCAGGCGTCGAACCAAACTTTAGGCCTGTGATTAGAGCAAACTCATGCATCGAGGATTGAATGGCCTTCCTTGTATGATCAACAAGTTCAAGTGGGTTAGTACAAGCTTAAATATTTATTTCGTTTCGCAATATTACAAGCACAATGCCTTACTGAAAACGAGGTAACACAACTCCTCGTCCTCCATGTCATGTGTCTATAACTCATGCACCATGGCGTAGTGTACTAGTTTGCCCGGGATTGTCAGCTCACGCATCTGCATCAATTCACCAAAGCTCGTTTGCTTGTTAAACAGCCTCTTCTACTTCTCGGTGAGCTTATTCTAGACCTAAATGCAATCTAACCCTACTATAATCATAATAACGCTATCGAAATAGGTTGTTATTGACATTATCAGGTTGAAAGTGACCCTCAACTTCTGGGACTCCATATTTAGGCCTGAAATGAAGGATAAAATAAGTTAGAACCAGAAAAGCTTGCACGAATTTGTGAAAATTATAACTTTGTTAAAAAACTTCGACAGTTCGACCAAGAACAAATCGAACTATCAAACTGAATATTTCAACAATTCAACACGACATGTTATAGTTCGACATGGTTCGACAAACAAGTTCGACAGTTCGACAAAATCAAAGTCTACTTCGATACAAGTTAGACAAATGACAAACAAGTTCGACAGTTCAATAATTATCTCATACAATTTGACAACAGTTCGACAATATGACCAGAAATTTGACACTTCAACGATGGTTCAACAGCCTATTACATGTAATTCGACCGTACGATAACCGTTTGACAACACAGACACACAAATTTGACATGACAATACCATTAATTTGACAGAACAACGGTGGTTCAACAGTTCAACACCATGAACCATTGTCGTCTTCAACCTTCAGCACAACATAGTTTCACGCTAGTCACCACTAAATCAATCACAAACACGAAATAAACAATTCATACAATAAAAAGGTGAAAAGCAAACCAATAATTGCTAAAAACCGTTTGTTCTACATTCAAATCCCTAAACTAAAAGATATTAAAATCGGTTTCTCTCTTTACAATTTCATGTACTGCAAATTGATCAAAGCGTGTTTGATTTACTTATTTGGATCAAAGAATATCTACAAGAATCACAATGGTTTGTGATGAATCCGAATCCATAGTCGTGTTGCTTAATCTACGACAAGTTTTCTGCGTTCTCAATCGGCCGTTGCTCTTCACTAGTGTTGGGGGTTTTCAATCGGTCATCAGTGGTTTTGTGCATTGTCAATGAGGTAATGTCGGATGAAGATTATTGCAATTGATGGCACCATGCATGAGGCAGCAACTGGTGAAGGAAGAAGGAAGAAAACCATTTTGAGAGGGAGAAGGAAGGCCAGGGCACAATTTTGAAAAGAGGGGCAACTAGGTAAATTCTAGGGTTGGAGTCTATTGGGTTGGAAAAAATTGTTAAGGAGGCTTTTTTTGAAAAGGCCCCAAAAATGGGGGCTAAATCAAAAATTTCCCATCTGTTATTCTCATATTAAGCCTTATTATTAGGGAAAATTGACAAAATAGACAAAATTAGGGGGTCTCATTGAAAAATGGACACGTTCTCAAAAATTTTCATGTCATAGACACTTTCTTGACAAAAAGACTAAAATACCCTTTGAAATTACTTGCATGTGATTACTTGCATCCGACACTCTTTTTGGGGATGAAATTGTTAAATTACAAACTATGGGGACTAAAAAGAAATTAAAAGTAGCATTATATCACTATTTAGAGCATTATATCACGCCGAGACGACACTCGACACAACTCGACACTCGACATTTCACCACTCGAAAACACTCGACACTCGACATTTCACAATTCGACAAACTCGAAACTCGACATTTCACCACTCGAAAACACTCGAAACTCGACATTTCACCACTCGAAAACACTCGAAACTCGACATTTCACCACTCAAAAACACTCGAAACTCGACATTTCACCATTCGACAAACTCGAAACTCGACATTTCACCACTCGAAAACACTCGAAACTCGACATTTCACCACTCACCACTCGAAAACACTCGAAACTCGACATTTCACCACTCGAAAACACTCGACACTCGACATTTCACCACTCGAAAACACTCGACACTCGATATTACATAACTCGACATGACTCGACAGGTTGTTTTCGAGTGTCGAGTGTCTTCTTCTTCGCGATGTAACGCTGGATTCACAACTCGTTTCATCAGTTTTCACACGCATTAACCTATAAAAATTACATTATAAGACTCTATTTATCCTTAAATCAGTTCACAAATCCTTCGGAAGCTCAAATCTCGAATTCAAATTTCCTAAAAATTAAATCAAATATGAAGAGAGGGAGATGGGTTTCGGTCATCTGAAGACAGAGAAATAACACTGGATTCATAACTCGTTTCAATGGCTTTCACACACATTAACCTACAAAAATCACATTAGTTTGCACCAGACATGCTTTCCACTTAGTTTAGCTGCTGCAGAGACTGTAAAGACAGACAGACATGAAAGGAACTAAGAGAGGGAGATGGGTTTCGGAAATGAGCCTTTGGAAAAAAATTGAAAAATAAGGGTAATTGGGTCTTTTTATCAAGAAAGTGTCTATGGCATAAAAATTTTTGAGAACGTGTCTAAATTTCAACAAGGGTTCCTAATTTTGTCTATTTTCTCAATTTTTCCTTATTATTAAGGCAAGTTATTTGCACCCAATTAATTACTCTTTATTTTTTTTACTTAGATGTCCACATTGATAATTTACAAATTAGGAAAAAGCATCCCTATACAAAGTAATATCAATTTCTATATTATAAAAAATCATTATCAAAAAACAATCAAACTAATTCATAAATTTTTTTAATATTCAAATTTATCTATAAAATTTTTCAACGTGCAAAAGAATTATTTAAATAATTTTTGATCATTTTTGTCCATTCTATATAGCCCATACAATTTTCTAGACAATAGAGTACGACTTTTATGTAAAGTACTAGCAATAAGGTGCCAGCCGAACGATATGATATAGAGTATGAATTTTATATGGAGTATTGTTTACAAAATATTCTCTAAGAAATTTTTTGACATCCTGATATCAAGGATCCCACCTGTTTTTTCTCTACCTGTATGTCGACTCGCGAAGAACAAGAAAATAAATTTTTAGTTGAACATATAAAAAAAATGAGAAAGAAAAAAAATCTAGAAACAAAATTAGGGTTATTTATTTGGTAAGATGGGGCATATAGAACAAAATTAGTGGAATGTCAAGGCTTCATTTTAAGGGTATTATTCGTATGTTAAAAGACAGAAAGAAGAATAAATTTCTTAAATTTTTTAAACAGGTACTCAAATAATTATTTGGGTGTAAATAGCTTTTCCTTGTTATTTTATTGTTATTGAAATTAGACAATATTATTTGTCGCCTTTGATTTGGACTTGATAAGTACAACAGTCAACTAATGAGTCAAATTTAAATTGAAAAAAAAATAATAAATAAAGGAATTTTAGACCGATCCTCTAGAGCAAGATTTTAAGATTTAAAGGTGACTAAATCAATATTTTGAAAATATAATTTTTATATTAATAATAATAATAAATTAAGTAATCTATAAGTAGGGACAAAACCAGAAATTTTTAAACCACCTATTGATTTTATATTCACGTTTAAATTTTTATTAAAGGTTTCTATTTATGCTTTTAAGTATGATGTTTAGGACATTCATAAGAAATAGATTAAAAAAAGTGAATAACTTAATAAAATTGAAATAAATTATATTATTTTATCTTCTTGAGTAGATTTTATAGTTAAATAAATAATTTATTTTAATATTTATAAGTGATTAAATATGAGAAAAATTGAATGGATCTCTAAGACAATCAATGAAAAATGTGGCTCTATTCTTGAATATGAGGGCAAAATATTAGTTTATTTATAATAATAATAATAACAACTCTATCTGAAATCCCAATAGAACAAAAATACCCTCAGTTTATTTACTAGAAGTTAAATTCGACAACTTGAAGAGTGTGTGTGTGGCGAGTACATATGTACACATATGTTTGTTTATCATACGTTCAGTTTCTTATCTTGTTTCTCCACCACAAAATGTACAACTTGGATTTCGTTTTCATTCTCACTTTCTGGAAAGTTATCGCACTATTTCCTTATTACAAGTACACATTAAGTTCCAAAATAGTATAAGAGAATGGCAGCTGCAGCAGCCTGCTTCCATTATGGAGCATCTGCCTTCATCCAACACAATCACCAACCATCAAAAACCTGCGCCAGCAGGAACATCAATGCCACAGTGGGAAAGAGAAGACTTGGGCTTGTCAAATGTAGTGCCATAGGAATAGGTGACTTCATAGGAGGAGATTTAATCAAACCTGATATCGGTCGTTGGCTCTCTGATGTGGAAGAGCATAAAGCCCTTGCCATTTACACCCCACATGAGGGAGGCTATGAGGGTCGCTACCTTAATCGCCTCAGCTACCAGGGCTACTACTTCCTTGACATCAGTGCTCGTGGCCTCGGTGATCCTGAGACTACCCTCACCAAAATTCACCCTGTTTGCCCTGTAAGTTACATATATATATTGATAATGTACGTTCTACTCCTAATATTCTATTCTAGACTTTAATTCTCTGTATACTATACTGGTATCTCATTCTATCTATTACCATACTAGGCTCATGTTGGAAAGCAACCAATAGCAAGGTGGTATTACCCACCTGAAGTCGACTACAGGCTTGCCGCATTGCCTCCAAATGCCAAAGGACTAGTAGTCTGGATAATTGAAGCCAAGGTAACAAACATAACCACCACTAACCAGTTTAAGCAAGAATGATTCAAAAGAAGCATGAAACAAGTATAGAATAAAGTACTGGTTTACCTTGCACAGGTTCTGTCAAAGGCGGAGCTGCAATTTCTAGCTTTGCTTCCAACACTCCGGCCTAAGGTCAGGGTCATTGCAGAGTGTGGAAACTGGTAAGGCTGTTCATAAGTCCTCAGTTATGACATTCTACTTATTATAAGCACAACAAAGATTAGAATTTTGTTAAACAACTTGATGGATTTTGCAGGAGAAAGTTTATGTGGAAACCTCTCAATGAAATTTCTGGACTTACCGCAGAGGTAGCATGATGTTATCACACCATGCAAAACAATGAACTGGACTAAGGCCTCCAAGCTTTACTGCTAAAGGAATGAAGAAAGCTCACAATAAACAAGAATACTCACATGTAAATTCTGCAGTGCTGCAATGGAAATTCGCTCAAGGCACAAATCTTTATCTCTTTTTTTTTTTTTTTTCCTTTTTTCATTGGCTACAATAAATTGCCAAATAAAAATAATAAAAATCAAAAGGTAAAGGTAAAAGAGAAATCAGAAACTCCACTGTAGCAGCAATGCCACCTATCAAAATAACCTAATAATGGCAAAAAGCACGCAACAGCACACCCAAACAAACAGAAAATCCAATGAATCTCTAACCATCAACAGCCACACAGTGCAGATGCTATTAAAACTATCTAATCCATGCAATAAAAAATAAATATATAAATAAAAAAATATGATAAAGAGAAGAGGAACATTCTCATTTGATACATGGTAAAAATTGAAATACAATATAATTAGATACTACACAACAATAACCATGCGAGGGACCATCTCCAGCTCAAATTGCCTATCCGGTAACATGTGGATTGAAATTCTAACCACCATCTAATTTTTAGCACCCACCTATATGCACAAACACAAATTATACTTGATTCCCTACCTCGCCTTGTTGGTATGAACAGGATTGACCCCTAAATCTGTTGCTCCATAACATATATCAGATCACTAGGCACTAGACTATCGTCACTATCCTCTTGAACCAACCTTATACAAGCGTACATTTTCTAGACCTCAGTAAATTTACAGAACCCCAAATAAATAAACATATTACAAAAGAATAAAAAGCAGGAGCTAGATTTTTCTCTTCCCAAGTCTCCCAATGTCTAAATCAACTAGCCTTGATGATGAAGACATTGGTAATGGTGCTGATAGACCAATGGATTCTGGAATGTCAAGATTGACTCTCATGGATTGGCCTTCCATTGCACGCTTAATTTCAAGCTCATGAAATTGCTGAACTTCAAGTTTCACTTTGTCAATCTGCTCAGAGAAATACACAAGTGAAACAATCAATTAGATTCCAGAGATCTAAAACTTAGTTAATCTAGATATTCTTTCACAAAACCAAAAATATTAGAGCTCTTACTAATTCAATATGATGGATGGATGAGAATGCATCAGCAAGTCTCTTTTGTAGATCATCTAACTTTTTTCTTCGATATTCATCATTCTCCATTTCATTTCCTCTCTCGCCTAACTGTCGGTACAAAGCTACAAAGCAGAACAGTTGCATAAATGCATGAGATAAGCATACCAATCCTATGATTCTAAAAAACAATTTCGAGTGTGACAAAGAATGCAAACCACTTACAAAGTTACTTGGGGATAAAATAGATAGCACTTAACATCTAGACTTAATTATCAATTACGCATCACTGCATTAAATATACTGAGAACTGACTACAGTTAAACATTTTGTACACACATTGGAAGAGATTTTTCTACAGAATAGAAATGAATAGTAATTAAGCAAAGATCACATTCAGCCCATTGTTAATTTTCATTATCTGGAAAAGGAAAACCTTTGAAAATTATGCCAGTGTCCGCCTTAAGAATGCACCTCAACTAGTTAAATGCCATTGTGTGACTTTATACCACATTTTCATAATGGAGTATAAGAGGCTACAGAGTAATGATGATAATACAAATAATCATTCTTCTTGATTTGTTCAAATAGCTATTATTCCCCACTCCCAGTCCCAAAATTATCAAGGGTATTAAGAATGAATACAATAAAACAACAGAATGCCCAAAGCACAGAGCATTAAACACAGAGACCAACTAGATTTACAGTCATAAAGAATGATAAAGGCTATTAGGAGCAAGGTATACCTGACAAAACAGATAGCACCCAAATCTGAGTCGGGATATCAGAGAGCTTCTTTGCCAATGTCAGAGAGGATTTCAAGATCTCTCTGGCTTGGACTGTGTCATGTAGAGCAAGTGCCAAATTCCCAAGGATTGTCAAATACTGTGAAACAAGTTGAAGGTTCCCCATATGATTGTGAGCAATCTGCAAGCCTTTGGCCAAGCGATTTCTGCATCAATCATTTCAGCACAAGGAATGAGAGAGTGAGAGGTATGTGTGTGTGTGTGTGTGTGTTTCATTAAGCGTGAATATTAGTCAACTGCAGATTTTATAAGATAAATTGTAATCACATTGTGGTTCAAGTGGAAATTTTTTAACTTTGCTCCGTCATGGTATTTATAGGCGAAAACCCACATACATGGACAAAGAGTGAACTTGATAGAGAAATCACCATGTAAACAGAAAATATGTCTCCCACAAATTATAGATCATAATATATAATAGATCGATTGCAAATGCTTTGGAAAATAAAATTGTCAAATCTTAAATGCCACGGTAACAGAATAAATTGAATTATTTCCACATGGCAAGTAAACTTCTTCCTGTAAATCTTGTGGCAGAAGTTAAAGAAACTTGGGCTGTACCTTGCTTCATGGAAATCTTGCTGCCTCATTAACAGAAGGCCATATGCAAAATGGCGACTCGCTTCTTCTCTGACTCCAATAAAAGAGTCCTTCAATTGGTAAGTTGGTCCAATCAAATCAACAGCCTGGATACAAACTACATGTCAGTGATATGATATGAACTACAATATAAAACTGATTTGAGTATATAGTAACATACTATACAGAGTATAGCAACACTAACTATAGGGATATCCAACCTGAGCAGATGATTCAGCATCACCAACACAGAAGTAAGAGACAGCTGCATAAGCATGGCACATAGCTTGCATTGATCTGCTCTCTGTTAGCTGAATATGCAAAACAAATTTGATTTCAAACAGGGAAAAAAAAATTGAAAACTAATGTACACAGGCATGTACACTACTACTGATTGGCATTTGCCAAATACATATAAACACCAATATATGGAGGCATCTGAATCATGAGCATATTACCCTCTTGAGGATTTTGAAATACCAAACTTGCAAGTTTTTACCAGTAACACAGAATTTTTCTAAGCCAAAAGTAAGAAATTAACACCTTTGCTGCTTCGACATAATGAAAAGCCGCTTCACTATAACAGCCAACAGAATGAGCATACTGTCCCCTAAGCATCTCAATGATGCTCTCACAAGCCTGTAAAATAGTTGGAAATCTGATGAACCAGTTTTTCATTTGTATCAATGCCTGCAAAAACAGATACAGTAATTAGTTTCTCCACTTTTCGAACTGCAAACAGACAAGAAGGATGTAACAAGATCAAGAAGTAACCAACAGCCAAAAAACTAGTAGCAAGGATAATCAAATTGAATTGAAGATTTTCAAATTTCATTGCCCACTTAGTTGTCACATGGAAATTGATGGAGTTATCACGGAATCACCAAAAAGCAAGCTTAAATTCAATTAAACGTATCTTCTACCCAACAATACCATAGATATGAGACATCTAACGGCATTTTCAATATCAGCCATCCTACAGAGGCAATTTTCAGAACTTAGAGACATGGATGTTAAGCCATGTCAAAGTAATCAGAAGTTTAACTATCCAACAATGAGAGCATCTACCTGGTTTCTAGAATAAGCCATTTCAACAATTATATTAAATAACTATATGAAAAGATAGGATGAAAGAACTAAAAACTCTAGGTAAGGATGTCACAGAAGAATAATAACATCATGGAAAAAGGAGACGGTGTACATCATTTCTAAAACAAACTGAAACAAATACAAAAACTGAGCGTGTCAATAGTGAGGAATACAACTTACCTCCTGCGCTTCAACAAACTCAGACCGTGTGAGCTCCACGGCCACTTTGTTTTCAAGGAACTGCATAAGTAGCATTAAATACACACCAGCCATCCAGATGGCTGAATGTTGCAAATCTGCTTCTGCACAAAAGATAAAATCCACAGCATTTAATAAAGAACTAAAAAGAGAGGACTGAAAATTGAGGGATTCTCAGAAAATTAAAATAAATAAACAAAAGTCATACCTCTTACACCATCTGTTATTCCAAGCTTCACCAGAGCACCTGCAGGAAACATAATTACTCAAGCCCCAAGGCAGAGCAGGTACCTAATACTGAATTGCTAACTGACAAAAATGTATACAAAGACATGCAGCTTAAAATAAAGATAATCTGATCTGCTATCCAAAAGAGGAAATAATCTAACCATGGATGGTATTCATTCCGGACTGAATTCGCTTTGCACATTCCTTAAAAAGTCCTTTTGGACGCCCAAATATGACCACCATGAGGTCAACCAGTGCATAGACAGCACTTTTTGGTAACCATTCCCCATCAATAGGAGCTGGCGCAAGCACAAGCTTATCTCCCCAAGCCCGTCTTGCATTTCGAAAATATGCTGGTTCAAGAGAATCTTTGCCGGTTAAACTTGATTCTGTAATACTTCTAAGCCGCCCTTGAAGTTGCGCTTGTCTTCCAGAGAGTGCTGCACTTTCCCTGGAGGGTAGGTCAGGGCGGGAGAGACTCTGATTCAGGGCATCAATTTCTTGTATCAGCTGCTCAACTTCCCGCATTTTCTGCATGTCAGCCTTCATAGCAGTATCCAAGTTGTCGACATGTTGTGTAGCATTCTTGTAATCACAGATTCGAAGACGGTAGAATATGTGCAGCAGCTCATTGTAAAAGACCAAACCAAGGCATTGTCCTCTCTTCATGTGTGTATAAGAAAAAATTAGTTCATGAATAACCAAAAGAAAAATCCATTTAATCAACAGAATCCTACTCAAGTTCTATGATAGAAGTACGAACAAGTAAAGGCAAGATCAAAAACACTTACTCTAATTGGATCAATCGACTGCCAAATCTCATCACACTTATTAATAGCTATCTCAACAGCATTCTGATCAACCCATTGCATTAGGTGCACGTGCAAGATTGAAGTTGCGAAAAACATCTAATTATCAAAAGCAATTATTCAATACAAAGTATATAAGAGGTAAAAAACTAACAAAAAATAAACAAATTTTCGAGGACTTTTCAATTTTCCTTCAATACCCATTTATGAAAGCATATCTCATGAAATGCTCACCATTGTAAGATGTTTTAAAGAGAATCCTTGATTGCTTTACTATCAATATTGGTTTGTCGAGCACGTAAACTAGTGCTTGACAGACACTTGTGTCTAATTTTATTTCAGTTCAGTTTGACTACATATAAACTATACAGTTGTCGGTATTGCATTATATTGTTAATAGAAACCTGTAAATCCGGATAAGAAATCTCTGTAGCACAAAGATAACCGGATTGCAATGCAGCTATAGAACTCTGATAGTCTCCTTCAATAATCAAAGCATTCGCAAGCTGGGAATTGAAATTGCAAGACCATAACTTCACTGAAAACCTTCAAAACAAAACACAAACAAAATTAACCCTTTTTTTCCCAACACAAGTAACCAAAAGAAGAAAAACAAAGAAATCATACTCATTTGGAGCTGATGAAACGAGGTCAAGAGCCTTGAACAAGACGTGCTTTTGAGGAGGTATGGCGCCAACAAGATGGTAGCATTGACTGAGCAAGCTGAAGGTTCTGCACTTGAGCTCAAAGCAAGATGGGATTGACTTGAGAAGCAACTGGGAGCGCTCCAAGTGGGATTTGGCGTGGTTGACGTTGTGGGTGTGCTTCAACAAAAGTGTGGCGATGCGAAGCCGCGTTTTCACTTCAACGATTGGGAAGAAGGAAACGTGGCTCTGGCAAATGGCTTCCAAGCACTTGACTGCTTTTCCAATCTCTCCTTTCTTCTCATGGTGGTCTGCCAACCCCCACAGTCCCTCCGCCACGGCCTCCATCAGCAGAAGAGAAGGGACAGTGGTCAAATCACTTTCTCACCAAAGAAATCGAAATGTAACCGTAGACTTGATGAAGGTTTAGGTTTGGTGAAAATACCGTTTAGTCCAAATGGTTTAAAAAGTGACAAAAAGGTCCCTTGAAATAAAATTAAAATCGAAACTATTCAAATGCCTCACGCCGAATCGCAGCAGCCATCAAACTACCCCTGTTTCAACCAACCAACCATCGGGTTAGTGCTTAGTCGCAGATCGAAAATCTGCAATGGTGGTCTCAGGTTTGGTTTGGCAATTTGGCACTATGCTTCTTTTTTATGAGAACATCAGTGTTTTTAGCCGTTGGATTGAACGTCCGACGGCTGACGATCTGTATAGCCGTTTCTGTGTGTCACTGTTAATTTAAGTAGAGTTTGTCACTGTAAGCAGGGTACAAGTTTTATTAATTAATTACACTATAGCAAAACCTTGGTTTTTATTATACATGCATGTAACTGTTGCAAGTGGGCGTGGAAGTTTTCCCACCGTTTGCAACTTCCTTTTGCTCAAATTAATCCACCGAAATTGACTTTAAATGACCGAATTTTACTTTGAAATTAAGATTGTGTTTGTAGGTGTTTTTTTAAAAATTATTTAATAAAAGTATATATTTTTTAATATATTTAAATTAATATCAATTATATATCATTTTTAATATTCTAAAAAATTTTAAATCAATTACATTTTTTTCAAATTTTAAAAATAAAAACTACAAATACACAGACAAACGCTAGGTTTATTTTATCTCCTACAGCCAATAATTTTGGCTACAAAATTACAAATGCTTCTTGAGTTAATAAAAGACACGGTCAGTGGCCTTTGGCTCTCCTACAATTTTTAACTCATGCTCTTATCCTTCTTTCGTCTCTCATTTACTTGAATTTCACTTGGTTTCACTTCGGTCGCTTCTACGCCGTACGAGCTTGTGTCTCCAATTCTCCATTTAATTCATTGATTGCAGCATATTCCAGCACCCCTTCTATTTTATATTTCTTTCACTTGCACCCTTACGTAATTATTTTATTAACCATCTAATATTTTAATTTTATAACACGTTATCAGCACGATAGTTGTTAATTAGATTAATGTAGGAACCTGAAGTTCCTAAATACAGAGATATTTATTTGAATTTGAAGTTCTG
Organism: Boswellia sacra; assembly: GCA_013180625.2. Classification (NCBI taxonomy): domain Eukaryota; kingdom Viridiplantae; phylum Streptophyta; class Magnoliopsida; order Sapindales; family Burseraceae; genus Boswellia; species Boswellia sacra. The sequence goes on from SNVD02005835.1 coordinate 60,903, forward strand.
AATATTTATGGAGATGATATATTAAGATATCAGACCCAAAGTTCTGACTAATTTATTGAAATATCAAACTTAAAGTTTTGATTTGATTTATTAAAAATGTCATAATAGAATTTCTGAACAAATTGAAATCATTAGAACTCGAAATTCTAGATTGAAATTATTAGAAGATGAAGTTCTTGATATTTTTATTACCTATTTATATTTGCTATTTAATTTACTATATTTAAGACTATCGTTATAAATATGCTTTGTGGTTGTCATTAAATTGGATCTTCCACATTTGAAAATAAGAATAATTCATGCATTATTTGAAGATTGGTCTTTATTTGTTTTGTTAGGTTTAAGAAACATCTAAATGATGTTATTTGCTACATTTGATAGTAAAGAAAACAAATATGTCCAATGGAATAGAATTGCAAGATTCCACTTACGATGTATGAATCTTGATGACGCCATCAAGGAATGGAACCAGTCATCCTTGTAAAGCAAAGCAATAGCCATGACCTTCCTTCTCCATCATTTTATTGAAAAATTGCAGGTTGAATATCTCAGTGTAGATGACCCACTGATCTTGTTGAAAAGCTTAGAAGAACGTTTTCATCACTGGGTAGATATACTGTGTCCTTAAGCTTAACAAAACTAGATGAACCTAAGATTTCAAGACTTCAAATCAGTTGTTGATTACAACTCCGCACTATCCAAAACAACACGAAAATTGAAGTTTTTGTGGCTAGGAAGTGACGGAGCATATGATGATTGACAAAACATTATCAAGGTTTCACTTATCAAACATGTCTTACAAAAAAATTTATCAAGAGCTTTGAATTAATAAGTATTTAAATTTGATCACATGTCTTTTGATTGTTGAAAAAAATAATGAACTTTTAGTGTAGAATCATCATTCTCGCCCAACTAGTTCATTTCCATATCTAGATGCGGATGCTTACACTTTCTGGAATATTGGTTGCAATGAGGATATGGATGAGAGAGTAAGAATTGCTCAAGAGGTGGTTACAACAAATCTTCTGATCATCAGAACAACAAAGACGATCCTTAAGACAAAAAGTAAGGAAGGAAAAGATCTTTTGAGAATGATGAAGACATTTGCAATAGATTTGTTGCAAAAGGTTACTGGGCATAAAATTGTAATACATCTCAACACTTAGTGGACTTTTACCATTGGAATACATCTCAACACTTAGTGCACCTTTATCAAGCAGCCAAAAGAAACAAAGGGAAGAAAATTGAGACAAACTTCCTTGAAGACTTAAACAAGGAAGAAAACCTCCCTAAAACTTTGCCCTAGCCATCACTTCCTCACCCAAATCAACAACTTCTAAATTGCTCAAATTCTCAAGAACTAGACCACTCATCAACACATCGTCAATGACTTTGGGTTGGATTTTAGGTTTGCTCTCGATTTAAGGTAAGTTTCATTTTCAAATTTGTTCTTGATTTCGATTTCAAATTTTTTCTTTGCGTTTCCAGTTTTGTTTCACTCTTTTTTATATCACAAATCTCATAATCGAAATCCTAATCTCCTAAATCCTTAATTTTGAAAATCTAAGTATTATTTTTATGGTTTTATTATTTGCTTTTGCTAGCCATTTAAACTTGAAATCTTATGTCTCCTTCAATTGTCTTTCTTAAATACAAATTATAAGTCAATTTTTATTTTGTTTAGTTTCAATTTTGGGTCTTCATCTTGTAATTCGGACCGTTTGAATTGAGGATTTGCACTTGATAGGTCTCTGTGATTTTTTTTTTAGCGTATGGTTTTGGGTCTTCCTGCATTTAATGGGTCTTGTAATTGGTTTGTTTTACATGCGTGAATTGAATTGATGGTTTACTATTTGGTTTGATCTACGCATTTAACTATTTTCCTTGTTTAAGAAAACTAACACAATTTCAAGTATTTGAAAAGGTTTTCCATCTTTTTTAAAAAATAAATTGTTTAATGACGAAGTAGATGTGTTTTCAGTCTCTTTTCGTAGTTTTTGTTTCTTTTTTTTAATCTTATTTATGTTAATATCTCTGAAATCGTTTGGGTTTTTTTTTTTGGTTTATAGGAGAAGAGTTGATTTGAAATATCTTAGTCATTGGGCCAGCTTACAGCTTTAGATTGATTAGTTAGAAAATGACAAGTTTTTGAAACATATTGAAATATAAACTCCACTGGATTTTTCCTTAGCAAAATTGAATTATATTAAAATATTTAATTATATTAAAGTGGTAAAATTCTAAGAAGGAGTGTTGCAAAATAGTTATGAAAGTTTCACTACCTTAAAATAATTGGAACTTTGTTTCACTCAAATTAATGCCACCAAAATCGGCATTAAATGACGAAATTTTACTTTGAAATTAAGTTCACTTTGTCTCCTAGAAAGTCAATATTTTGACTAAAAAATTTGCGTATAAAGGCTTCTTGGGTTAATGAAAGATACAATTTAGTGGCCATTTGCATCTCCTCCAATTTGTAACTCACGCTCTCTCTTTCTTCCATCTCCTTTATTTTTTTTGGTAGAGTCCATGGGAGCCTTAAAGACCTGGATTGCATATTCAGTGCAATACAGTGCCATGACTGCAATAGTTTCTGAGTTTCTATAGGTCTTGAGTTTCTTTTACATATAGTTTGTTATTATCCCACTTCAATGGCAAGTCATTCAGCCATAGAAACTTTAAGAGCGAATTAGGAATCATTAAGGCAATATTTGATTCCTCATTTTAGACATTAATTATTTCGTTTTTTTATTCTTCTGATGCTTTCATAATTATTTGAGAAGTATTTTGTATTGGCTGGTTTTCAGATGAAATTCTAATTGCTTTGGTGGATGAAAAAGTTTGTAAGGTTGGAGTCTCATTTGTAACCAATTTTATCTTCTGTTTAAAAATAAATAAAAAAACATTTTTTTTGGGTTTATTTAAGAATTAGAAACTGCTCATGCAAATTGCTATTAAGAAGTTCAATAAGTGATAGTCTTGGATACAAAGAGAACAAAGAGATCATAGATAAAAAGGTTCAATTATTTAACATGTCAAGGTTAGACTAAAATAAACAATCCCATCATATTTTAGCAGGGCCCTATCCTTAATGTTGACAAGAAGACACCTTGCAACTGGTGCAGTATATTTAGTCTTTATGTTGTTGTTACGGTTCTAATTGCAATAAAAATATACTTCTGAGTTAATTATTATGACTGATGAAATTTGTTTTAGCTACAACTAGTTTAAGAATGGAAACTATTATCCATAAGCTTACAAAAAATTGGGCCTGAATAAAATAATAGGCTTACAAGGCAATACGATATTACAGTATTGCTAAAAAAATTAAATTGCTTTTGTTGGGAATATGTGCTCAACCAAGCATATTTATTTTTCTAAAAAATACATCTCCTTAATTTAATAAAATTATTGAGATTTTTTTATAATATCATGGATATACTTATTCAAATAAACATCCTTTTTAATCATATTATATGTATTTATGTGACCACTATGTGGATTCACAAAAGACATAAATACAAGTTATCTTGTGATTAAATAAATTAGTGCATAGTTGATATATAAAGGTGGGCACCAGTTGTGTTTAGTATGTAGTGAACTTAATGCAAATGGTTGACAACAAAGAAGGAGGAGATCAACTCAATTCACAAGAACAACACATGGAGTATGGTAGACAAACTTGAAGGGAGGAAACTAGTAGATTGCAAGTGGATCTTCAAGAAGGAAGTAATTTTGAGAGTTGAAAAGGCTAGATAAAAAGCTAGATTGGTGTTTAAGGGTTTCACTAAAAAAAGGGTGTTGACTACAATGAAATATTCTCTCCAATCTTGAAACATAGCTCAATAAGAATACTACTTGCAATTGTGGCACAGTTTGATATCAAGTTGGACTAGAAGGATGTGAAAACTACTTTTCTACATGAAACCATTGAAGAAACAATCTATATTAAGGAACTTGAAGGTTTTGAAGACAAAGCTAAAAGTAACCAGTTATATCTTTTGAAAAAGACTTTGTATGGTTTAAAGCAATCTCCAAGACAGTGATATAAATGATTCGATGATTTTATAATCAAGAATGGTTTTGATAGAAGCAGTGATGATGATTATGTGTACGTGAAGAAAAGCTATGGTTTGGTTAAGACTTATCTACTGTTGCATGTAGATGATATATTACTTGCTAGCAAAGATTGAACTGAAATAGAGAATATGAAACAAAAATTGAATGGTAGGTTTGAAATAAAAGATTTGGGTCCTGCTAAGAAGATTCTTAAAATGGAAATAATTAGGGATATGAAGAATTAAACCTTGTTCTTGTCCCAAGAAGGTTATGTCAAAAAGGTGTTAGAAAAATATGGTATGACAAATGCAAAACCAGTCATCAGTCCTATAGCTCAGCATTTCAAACTCCTTCTATTAAACCTGAAAATGAGGCAGAAGAATTCAAGAAGATGGAAGGTGTTCCTTATTCTAGTACAATGGGAAGCATCGTGTATGCTATGGTTTGAAATAGATCGGATTTAGCATATGTATAGTAAATTCATGTCTAAACCATCTAAAAAGCATTGGTTGGTAGTTAAATGGGTCTTTAGATACTTGAAAGGGTCTTTTGGGATGGGATTGATGTTTGGAAATGTGGGAATAAGTTTGAAAGGTGTTGTGGGCTTCATAGACTCCAATTATGCTAGTTGTTTGGATAGTTGAAAGTCGCTAACTAGGTATGTATTTGTGTTGTTTGGAAGTGCATTGAGCTAGAAGGCTATTCTCCAACACGTAATGACTTTATCCTCAACTGAAGTAGAATATATTGCAATAACGAAGGTTGTGAAGGAAGCTTTATGGTTGCGAGGGATGCGAAGAGAGCTAAGAGTAAAGCAAGAGGTTTTAGAGGTGTATTGTGACAATCAAAGTGCAATACATTTGACAAAGAACCAAGTATTCCATGAAAGAACCAAGCACATTAATGTTAACGTCATTTCATGAGAGATGTTCTTGGCAAAGGTGAAGTTGTAGTGGAGAAAGCTTACGTCGATGACAACCCAGTAGACATGCTTACTAAGCTAGTGACTATTAGCAAGTTACAGCATTACTTGGAATTAATTCAAATCAGGAGCATTTAGAGCCCTTAAAGGTTAATGGAGAGTAGCAGTTGAATGGATGAAGAAAGATAGAAGCTAAATGAAGTTTTTCCAGAGTTAGTGCTCTAGTGCCAATTGGTGGTGCCCCTGCACCTAAAAAGGCCATAGTGCTAGTCCAACAGGGTCACGCGGTACACTCTCTGACTTTGGGTGTGGTTTCATCTCATACATAGGGCCTCGATGCTAGTTCACTAAGGTCATGACGTTTGATCCTCTGACTTGGAGCATTTTCTAAAGTCTTTTCAATGCCTTAGCACTATGTATCATAGTCACAACATCGAAGCTTCTTACTTCGAATATGTACGCAGCAAGTTTGCAGCATAGCAGCACCATTTTCACGGAGCCATAAAGTCATAACTTTTGTTTTATGTCCTTCTATAACAAGGAATCAACATGTTTTAAGACAAATCCAAGGTGGAGAATTATGGTTGGATGGTTTTGCCTTATGTAATTAGGATTGTAATAAAACAAATTACGAATTAAATTGATTGTCAAATTAAACTAGGAATCAAAGTTTAATAGGATTCAATCTCACATTAGGAAGAATTTAAGTCTTATGGTTGAACTAGGAGAGTTGTGAATCATATAGCAATATAAAAGGAAGAGAACGCACGGTTTGCAGAGGTTCTCTACTTGATGAACATGATTTTCTTCTAGTCTACTTAGAGAAGAGATAAACATATACCGTAAAGTCATGAGAGACTTAAGCAGTGGAGTGTTTCTTGTGTGAGTGGGATTGATCTGTTATTGGGAGAACAATTCTTGTAATTACTGCTTATATAGTTTATAATTCTTCTTCATTATTGATTGAATAAAAGTTGTTGTTGAGATCTCCAAAAGTAGAGGTAGGCTTGATTAGTCGAACCACTATAAATCTGGTGTTGTGTTTGTTTTGATTTCTTCTCCATTTTTCTATTTCTTAACTTGTTAATTTCTTGGATGAGTAATTGTTTTTGCGAGTAGTTTAAATTCACACCCTTCAACCCTTTTGAGCAACATGCAACAAACAGAAGAAAAATCGATAGACCAACCCTATCGTCTCCACCCTGTAGGAGCCACGGGATCACCTCAAGGATGCCTTTACTATCTAAGGGTCGCACACACCGACCATGGAACCCTACTTAATAAGTGAGATGAATTAGTTGTCACTCTCTGGTTGCACAATAAACGTTGGAGAAGGGCAATTACTCATTCTTAAAACCAACATTCAAAGAACAAGATGTAATTAAATTGAGTAGATAGTTAGGATATCAATTTAATTAACAATGTGTTATAAAGGATTATCAAGTAAATAATCAATGTGGCATGGGCCAAATTTTATATTTGACTATCCTTGATAGCATATAATTATAGAGTTTAGTTTTAATCTTTTAGTGGAGTAGATTTGGAATTAAATAATGTGATCCATTTAATTATGGATCAAAATATTGTAGCCACTGTTGTTTGCGCCCATATGATCCCCATGCTAGCTTTTTTAACTGGTTGCACTACTACTAGACTTTTGGAAAGATAATTAGCACAATGGGCCTTGCCCATGAGGGTTCAAATCTAATCCAAAGGAGGAAGCCCAATTAGTTTTGAATTTGAATTTAAGATATTTAATTATTTATTAGTTTAAAATAAATTCAAAGAATTCAATATTAATTGGTAAATCTATTATTTCAATTTTGATATTCTAATTATTTATCACTCAAAAATATCAAAGAAACATAAAATATCTTTAATTGATTTTATATCAAGATAATAAAGATATTAGCAAAATATATTTGATTTGAATATTCTGATTATTTATTAGTTAGAATAAATTCGTAGATATCGAATATTACTTAAAGATTAAAGATATTTTTAGAATTAGAATATCTTGGTATATTTGCGACTCTTGGTTCAATGAATCGGGACAAACTTAATTAAATATTAAATTAAAGTCTAGATCTGGTAAGATCCTAGTATATATATATTAGATGATATTATTCTCTTTGGTTAAGGGAAATTACAAGAGTTACATATTACCAGAGAGAAAAACACATATTAATTTGAGGTTTTTCTGATTCTCTATTGATATTCTTTTTTATTTTAATTTATTGATCACTTGTTAATTTTTTATTGTCTTTTGTAGTACATGTATTCACTCGTATTGTGTAGTCGAACTTAGGGGCTGTTTGGTACGAGGAGTGGGAAAGTTGTGAATGGGAATTTGAATGCATTCCAGCGTTTGGTACGCTTATCACTGTTATAAACTCTAGCATCTCACTTTCCCAAAGGCTTCATATTACTGTCAATTGGGGGTAATCTCAACCCTGTCAAAAGCTTGAGTTTCAGATTCCCGGCAATCCTCATCCCACCCCATCTTGTGCAACACCCCACCTCCTACTTGTCTTTCTTCTCTCATCCCTCATCTCTCCTGTGCAACACCCACCCCCTACCCCTCTCATCTTCTCTCCCTCTCTCTCTCTCTCTCTCTCTCCCCCCTTCATGCTCTCCTCCAGTAACCTTCCTCCACCTTCTCTCTCTCTCTCTCCTCCACTCTTGGAAGGTGTTGCGGAGCTAGATTGTGGTGGTGGTATGTATTCGCAGATGGCAGCGGCGACGGTGGTGCGACTACGACGATGGTGCGCGATAGGCTTATGTTAGCGTGTTGAGTATTGATGCGTTCGAAACTAGCAAGTATACTAGTCGCACAAGAATTAAATTAATGAGTAAGATATCATTCCCACGAGGATTGATTCTAATTGAATTGTTATTTTCCAGCAACAATAAATTAAATAAGGGGGGTTTTGTTGAATGATTAACTAAATGAACTAAGAACGCAAATGAAGAATAACAAAACAGAAAGTTAATTTGAGTGAAAAATCAATGAGAGAAATCTGGTTAAGGGATCATTCTCTACCACAAGATATGGATTTGCGAATTAATCATAGAATTGTCATCCAATTACACATTGAAATTATCAACCGTAGATAACAACAAGCTCTGTTATCCCAATCTTTCCTTACTTTGTTGTTAAATAAAACAAGCTCTTTATTTAATCTCTATCCATTAAACAACCTAGAACAAGCTCTCTGAGTTTAATTCAATGGAAGCATTACGATGAGAAAGATAGGTTGATCTAAGCAATAATCACACAAGTTCGGATTATTTAACCTAGGTTGTATTCTCCAATTGCAATCTCTGATCACAATTTTGCTACTAATGATTAGAAATTCAAGACAATTACGGATCAAGATTTCTAGTCTAGCAATAGATAACAACCAGATTATATTCAGTTGGCCACCCAAATACAATCAGCAAGCAATCATAAGCATTAAATATGGGAGAAATACAAGCAACTTCAATTAGAGAATTGGATAACAATTCCTTACACAATCAACTTCACAAAAACCATATCAAGGGCTTTGAAATCACCCTCAACCAATTCAGATTCAGTTACACATGTTTAAGAACGTGGTAAATACAATACAACATGGAGACATTCCAGAAAATGAAAGGGAAGGGAAAAACTTAGCAAATTTGATGTAATTCTCTTTGGATTGTAGTTCTTCCTCTTTCCAAGCTTCCTTTCTCCTTCAAGAACTCCAAGAGATGAGAGAATTCCAGAGCTTCAGCCTCCACCACGTTCTCCCCTCTTCAAGTTATGAAAATAAAACCCTAAAATGTGTTTAAATACTCTGCTACAGTGACTTGCTACAGTGTCCCGTATTATACATGCTACAGTGCTTGTGGAATTATATTTCTATACATCTCACACTGTTTTGATTACAACTTTTGGTACACTGAATGGATTTATAAACCGTAAATTTCTCCAGAAAATAGACTTCGAGAGCTTTCCAACGGTATATAATATGTCATCGGGTTCATTGTATATCAATACAATTAAATCCGAGAAGATGGCTGACTAGCAGAGGTGAAAATGAAGGGTTTTACTCCATTTTTGTGCAAGTTGCTCCAAAACTCCTACAAACATCAAAACCACACAAAAACATAAAAATACCAAGGAATATAGCAAAGAAACATGGACGAATTGATATGAAAATGATATATAAATAGACACTTATCAAATTCCCCCACACTTAGACTTTGCTAGTCCTCGAGCAAATATGACAATATGAAATAAAACTAAATCGAAACAGAATCAACAAAAAATTAAAACACACAAATGCTTCATCTTGCAAATAGGCCTCAAAGATTGTACTTAATTATAACCCAAGGAAAACTTCAAAATAATGCACTTGATCAAGAATTTTATCTCAAAGATTAGTTTCGCTTCACTTCAATTCCTCAAGTGTGTGTGTGTAAAGCCATTCTCACCTAATCACTTGTAACCCGGATGAGTTTATGCATAAAAATGAATCATATTTAATAGTGAAGATGTGCGTATAAATGAACTCCATAGGCTTGCTTTTCAAGTCACTCTCCACTAATGTAGACAAGCACAACACTAAGGATCAAGTAGGGCTTTATTAAGCTTGTAACGTTTGGCTTGGGTGAAGGTATGATAAAGGATAATAATTTGGCTCAAATCACCCACAAACACATAAATCATTCAAGACTATGTAGAGCTCAACCCTATAACACAACTTCATTTCAATTCACCAGGTTACTCCCCCAAACTTATTTAGAACACTCAATCTTTTTTTTTTTTTTGTAGAAAACAAAAGAAAACTACACCCCCACACTTTGTTGTTTCATTCTTTTTAAGAACACTTAAGGGTATAGATCTCTTATTCTTCTTCTTTTGTTCTATTTTTTTCTTTTTTTTTCTTTTTTTCTTTTTTATATTACATTTCCCCTCCCCCACACTTAAACAACACATTGTCTCCAATGTGTAAGTATGTGGACAATAAGCACAGATTGGCTTTTTTCTTTTTTTTCATTTTTTTTAAACACAATAGAACTCACTTGCATTGCTCATGACACATCCCAACCTCCTCTAACTTCCCAAAACTAGAACATAGCTCAAAATTTAATTGTGAATGATCTACATGCTCATAGGTAAGGGATAAACTGTTTGGAACAAATTCATTTGAGGTTAGGAAATCTTTTAGTGAGTTAACAAAGAAAAAGGCTTACAGAGGCTCAAAGGGGTAACTAGGGATCAATTTCAGTCAAGGTTGGCTATTAAGGCTCAAACGGTCCAAAGATGGCCTAAATCATTTCCCCAATGTTGCACAGTCTAGGATTTCGCCTCGAGTGACCATCAAACAAGTTCTAGAATTCATTGAAATCTGAAGAAACATTTAAATTACATAAACTTTCTCTAAGTGAACAAATAACTCAGTGATAATAGCTCAGTGCTCAATGTTGCGCAAGGAATCAAAAGCAAAGCGAAAACCAATAAACATTTCAAGCACACAGATCCATGCATCATTTATCATTTTCCAAGAGTTATTCTTAATTCAATCATTATCTTATCATCGACCCACAAAATGCAAGAAAAGAGGTACGTGGCGTTGTTACACTGAGTCAAGATTTGTATATTTCAACAATCCTTAGGACCAGTAGCCCGCAGACTTAAGGTTTCCAGCCTATATACCTTTGTTATGAAGAACAAAACAAGAAACAAGACACTTCAAACAACATGAAATAAACAAACTACAAAGTTATTAAGGAAGAATGCGTTTCAAGGGTTAAGGAAACCCCATATTCTGTCATTCTCAGGTTTTTCCACAATTTTTTTTTTAAATCGAAACTGATAAAGATAAAAACACTTAACAACTCTAAATTACGGAAAACTAAACTCACTCATAAAATAACAAAGTTCAACAAGTCAACAAACAAAAACAAGTTAGTTAGAATGGGTCTAAAAAGTTTAGAAGTTAGCCTCTTTATTCAACCATTATGGATTAAAAAGATCCAGAACGTGTTTCAAGAGAACTTGAACTTTTTAAGCCACCACTCTAAAAATCGAGATTAGAAAATATTACCTGGGACGAAAGAAATAACCTGAAAAAACTCAAAAGAAATGACATGAAAAATCTCAAATAAACACACTAAAAAGAAAGCAAACAAAAACGAAGCAAACCAGCAAATAGAGATTACAGATGGAGGGTTAAATCCAGTTGACGCCTTTTGTTGCCTTCTCCAAACCAATTTATCCGAGCCATTGTTGGATCAGGTGAATAGACGAATTCTTGTAGTTTGTCAATTAACTCTCCTGCAGTTGAAGCTGTAACCAGCATTTGCCTTGCTGACGGTGAGATGAAATTTTTTTTCTACTGCTTGATCAAGAAAGGACAACAAACCATCAAAAAAATTATTAACATTTAACAAACCAATGGGTTTCCGATGGATGTTTAGCTGTGCCCAAGAGGTGATTTGAAATATCTCCTCTAATGTACCATAACCACCAGGCAAAGTTATAAATGCATCGGACTTAACAACCATGTGTGCAATACGCTCATGCATGCTAGAGACCTGTAAGTCTTCCCCGATTGTATTGCCTACGATATCTCGTACAGCTAATAGTTTAGGAATAATGCCGAGAACTTTGCTCCCCCCTAGGGATGCAGTTGTTGACACACACCCCATTAACCCAATACTACCCCCTCTATAAATCAAATGAATACCCCTCGCAGCTAATGTCCTACCAAGATCAAGAGCTGCCGTTGTAAACTCTCAATCTTTACCAAATTGCGATCCACAAAATACGCATATATTTTGGAATCGCCGAATTGGTGTTTTCTCCATTTCTAAAAGTGCTCTAAACTTGTGTAAGACAATGATGTACGTTAGGTATTATGCGATTCAAGTGCAAGACAGGTTATAAAATGACATTTCAAAATATGCAGCATGGATATATACACACGTAAAACTCTCAAATTTGACACATGGGGACATAATTTCGGTGGGAGTTGCTCGATGCAGATTTATCGCCCCAAGATTTGAAAAAATGAGATATGCTTTCGGTGGGTTTGACAAAACCTACACACTTGTCTCCCACGTGAAGCATGAAAAATGGAAATATACTTTCGGTGGGGTTTGACAAAACCGCCACACTTGTCTCCCACGTGAAGCATGAAAAGTAGAGATATACTTTCGGTGGAGGTTGACATAACCTCCACTCTTGTCTCCCACGTGTACTTATGCCATAGGGTAGTCATATGGTTTGTCAAAAAGAAAACTTGAAATTAAAACAAACAAAATCAACAAACAACAACAACACAAAAACAACATTGATAATCAGATCAAACGAAACAAGAAAAAAAAAATTCGACAACAACAACACACATTCAAATATACAAGTAGTTGTGATTGTGGCTCACATCTTCCTCTGGTTTTACGTCCAGTAACGGCTGAAACGCCTTCTATGAGTCGGGGATTTGCTTCCCATCCAGTTTTCTTATAAACTGGCAAACAGGGTCGTTTTTAATCAGATTCCCTAGACTATAACACTGCAATTCATCACGAAATTGTGTCCATAGATTAAGCAATTCACGCTGAACAAGTCCACAAGAATGTGACTCAGAGTTAACAAAACATTATCCAGCGACTCATTACTCAAACCATTCTTAATAAATGAAAGTTTATCTTCTCTATTCCTAGACACAAAACCTAATGAACGACAAGTCTGGTTACAATTCCATCTAGCACATTTATAACATACTTGTAACCTTTTCGCTCTTCGCCTCTTGGCGTAGTAGCTTTTTCCTAGACCAGGCATGTATTTTGCGAGATTAATGTCCGGCTCATTGGACAATCTCACCTTGGCTTCGATAAGCCATCGGATATCCGCAGGCACATTTAGGAGCATCAATACCCAAAGTCTAGTCATCCGTACTTTATAAATTTTAAACACAGCATTTTGAGGAAGTGAAGGGAAATATTTACGAAGGTTCGACAGAAAGATATCGCATCCATTGAAGAAGAAAAGGAGAGATATTACCGATAATGCGATTGAGTTTGTTCTTCTCCCAGATATGGCACGTTTCAACCTTCGGGCAATGGTTTCAGCTCCCTTTGGATGTTTCCTCAAGCTGTTGCACAAATGAATTCGAAGTACGAAATAATCAAATTAAAAAAGGAAGGAAAAGAAAAGAGCAGAAACGAAACTAAAGACACATAAAAGAGATAACAACACAATAACAAACAAAAGTCAAAAACAAGTAAAAAAATAAAAACAAATAAGACAGATGTCAAAGAGAGATAAAACCTGATCAATTTGATGGCCTACGAAAGGAATCTCCTCGAGACACAAAAATCGATCATTATTACCTTATTTTATTTTTCTTTTCTTTTTTTTAATTATTTTTCAAAAACATTGGGTTGCCTCCCAATAAGCGCTTGGTTTAACGTCTCAGCCCGACGTTGGTTCCATCATGGGAGGATCCAATCTCCGCTGTGCTTCTCTAGTGGGCTTGGATCCTTCTTCCAACAAGAAATGGTGTAAGCATATGGCTGGGCCTTGGATATTAGCAATCGTCCCTTAATAGCTGTTTTGTGAACTCTAAGTACTCGAACGCGTTTCTCTTCTTGTAGTGGTGCAAGGCCATTTCTATTGTAACTAGCAAAGGATCTTTGTTACCCAAAAACACATGCCTCAAATAATCTGGAAGTAGCTTAAGCTCCAAGGTATTGGCTTTCATCACAGAAGGAAAGAAGTTTCTCATTAGATAAAGGCAATTCAATGTACGAAATATCATACCTGTTTGTGATTATAGCTATAGTCTCATCTAAGTATGCCATAGCTTCCTCCATTTCTTTGGACACTTGTATCAAAATTCCTGATTCATTGGAATTTTCTGTCCCTATATGCTCACTGATAGCTACATCCAATCCATTCTTGCGAGTTAACTCAAAATATTGTTGTGGCAAAGAATCAACAACGTCAACTGCAAAAACAGAATGTAAGTCAGTAGAGTACCTCATTGCCTCAAAAATATTGAAACATATCACCTTGCCATCAAACTCTATGATGAGAGTGCCATCATGAACATCAATCTTGGTTCTAACAGTTTTCGAGAATGGTCTCCCTAAAAGAATCGGAGTTGGATAAGGAGATGTCTCATCCTCTACTTCAAGGACATAGAAGTTTGCTGGGAAAACCAATTGATTCACCTGCATAAGCACATCTTCCACAACTCTTTTGGCATATGCATTAAAATGATCAGTAAGTTGAATGGTAATACCAGTTTTCGCAAAAGGTCCAAGATTTAAAGAAGCATAAATAGAATATGGCATGACATTAATAGATGCTTCTAAATCTAACATAGCTCTTTCAAACTTGGTTTTACCAATGATGCATGGAATGGTGAACGTACCAGGATCTTTGCATTTCGGAGGAATTTTTCTTTATAGAACAGCTGAAACATTTTCCCCCACACTTACTTTCTCATTTCCTTTTAACTTTCTCTTGCTGGTCCATAACTCCTTGAGACATTTTGTACAACGAGGTACTTGCTCGATAACATCCAGAAGTGGTATATTTACCTCAATCTTACGAAAAGTCTCCAGGTTTTCATGTTCTTGTTCCTCCCTCTTTGATTTTGCAAATCTGCTACGAAAAGGTGGAGGAGTAACATAAGAAGGAATAGGAGTCTTAAGATTTACCTTAGAAGATGATGTCTTGTTCATGGTGGAAGTGGTGTCATCTCCTTCATTAGTTTGTGATTTCTTTGCTAGGTTTTGGATACTTGCCCCAGTTTCCATTTGCTCTCCATTTCGAATTTGCTCTCCACTTCGCAAAGTTGTCGCACAAGCATTATCTCTTGGATTGATCACCGTTTGAGAAGATAATTTTTCTTAGCATTGGCCCTCGAATTTGCTCATGCTAGTAGCCAATTGTCCCATTCGATTTGCGAGGTTTTGGATACTTGCCCCAGTTTCCTGCTGGAATTGCATTGTGTTAGTGGCAAGCGCATTAACAATATCCTGGAGTGACATACCTGAGTTTTCTGGAGCGGGTTGTGGTGCTGGTTGTGGCATTGGTGGTGGTTGCATTTGAAATGGTTGCTGCACTCTAGGTTGATTAAAACCTTGTAGTTGATTTGGTATGGCATTTGGGACGATTGGTTGATGATTCCAGTAATTAAAATTAGGGTGATCTTCCCATCCAGCATTGTAAGTGTTAGAGAAGGGATCATACCATTGCCTTGTTTGTCCTGGAAATCCACCCATGGCATTGGCTTGTTCCATATATTCTTCTTGTAAAGTTGGATACATGTCGATTGGATGCTCCATCGTAGAATATATCCCACATTCATAAGATTTTTGCATATCTCCTACAGCCATGTTTTCCACAAGAAAGGTTAGCTCAGAAAGTTGTTGTTCAATGTTCGGAGTGCTTACCTCATTTACTCTCCATGGTACTTGTGGCTCAAATCCGCTACTGAATTGATGGAAGTTTACTGCCATGTCGTCTAAACACAAACAATCAGAAAAGAAAAACAAACAAAAATATGAATCAACAATGAAAACAAAATAACAAATCGATTAGAAAATCAATCCCCGGCAACGGCGCCAAAAACTTGATGCGTTCGAAACTAGCAAGTATACTAGTCGCACAAGTAATAAAGTGATAAGTAAGATATCGTTCCCACGAGGATTGATTCTAATTGAATTTGTTATTTTCCAGCAACAATAAACTAAATAAGGGGGGTTTTGTTGAATGATTAACTAAATGAACTAAGAATGCAAATGAAGAATAACAAAACAGAAGTTAATTTGAGTGAAAAATCAATGAGAGAAACCTGGTTAAGGGATCATTCTCTGCCACAAGATATGGATTTGCGAATTAATCATAGAATTGTCATCCAATTACACATTGAAATTATCAACCGTAGATAACAACAAGCTCTGTTATCCCAATCTTTCCTTACTTTGTTGTTAAATAAAACAAGCTCTTTATTTAATCTCTATCCATTAAACAACCTAGAACAAGCTCTCTGAGTTTAATTCAATGGATGCATTACGATAAGAAAGATAGGTTGATCTAAGCAATAAACACACAAGCTCGGATTATTTAACTTAGGTTGTATTCTCCAATTGCAATCTCTGATCACAATTTTGCTACTAATGATTAGAAATTCAAGACAATTACGGATCAAGATTTCTAGTCTAGCAATAGACAATATCCAGATTATATTCAGTTGGCCACCCAAATACAATCCAGCAAGCAATCATAAGCATTAAACATGGGAAAATACAAGCAACTTCAATTAGAGAATTGGATAACAATTCCTTGCACAATCAATTACAAAAACCATATCAAGGGCTTTGAAATCACCCTCAACCAATTCAGATTCAGTTACACATATTCAGATACAATACAAATACAATACAATATGGAGACATTCCAGAAAATGAAAGGGAAAGGGAAAACTTAGCAAATTTGATGAAATCTCTTAGGATTTGTAGTTCTTCCTCTTTCCAAGCCTTCAATCTCCTTCAAGAACTCCAAGAGATGAGAGAAATCCAAAGATGCAGCCTCCTCCACGTTCTCCCCTCTTCAAGTTATGAAAATAAAACCCTAAAATGTGTTTAAATACTCTGCTACAGTAACCTGCTACAGTGTCCCGTATTATACATGCTACAGTGATTTGTGGAATTACATTTCTATACTTCTCACACTGTTTTGATTACAACTTTTGGTACACTGAATGGATTTATAAACCGTAAATTTCTCCAGAAAATAGACTTCGAGAGCTTTCCAACGGTATATAATATGTCATCGGGTTCATTGTATATCAATACAATTAAATCCGAGAAGATGGTTGACTAGCAGAGGTGAAAATGAAGGGTTTTACTCCATTTTTGTGCAAGTTGCTCCAAAACTCCTACAAACATCAAAACCACACAAAAACATAAAAATACCAAGGAATATAGCAAAGAAACATGGACAAATTGATGTGAAAATAATACATAAATAGACACTTATCAAGTATAGTAGTTGTGCGATTGGGAGTTGGATTTGTTGACTACGATTTGGGATTTTTTGAGTTCGATTTGGGATTGGGATTTGTTGATTGTGTTAGTTGTAGAGGCTGTGCGTTGGTATGTGTTGATTGCATTGGGTATAGAAGCTGTGAGATTCAGATTTGTTGATTTCTGCATATTTTGTTGTAGTTTTCGTATACTTTGTAATTTTTGGAAACTTTTTTTGTGAATTTCTGGCTTGTAATTTTCGTATATTTAGTTCTAGTTTCTGTATTATGTAATTCTATTTTGTTTGTAAATTTCAGTAAATTCTATAATTTCCATTTTTTTATTAATTCACTGTTTTTTATGGAATTGTTGAAACAAGTATCTAATTATAAAATCAAATACAGTAATATAATTCAGCTATCTTCAAAATTATTTATAGTAATTCATAATAAATTTTAAAATCTTCAAAAATATTATCTTCTTTTTTTTTTTTTTACATTTATACTAGAACAAGATAAAAATTTAAGTATTTTTGAAATATTAAAAAAATTAATTATCAAGTCTACTCATGAACAAAATTAACATTCCTGTGTATAACTAAACACAATAATCTGATTTACATAGTAATCAACAAAAAGATTTCTTTGAAATACCAAACACAGTAGTAATATTATTTTTCTATACATCAGATTCTCATGTTTTACTTTTCCAATAATGTGGATCCCATCCTAAAATTTCTACCCCTTATACCAAATTACCCCTTAAGGTTGTGTGGACAGGTTAGTTGGAGAAGGTCCGAATATTCTGGCCTGAGATTTCCTATATGTTGTATGAGTTGTTCTTCGGATCCGATTTTTCATTGCATCTATTTAAAATAAGTTCTTTAAAATCCATCTTTTTCCTATGATTTGTATCAGCGTAACTTCATATAACATATAGGTTTAATCTCATGATTTTTTTATACCTTATTGATGTGATATTATGTTTGTGGGAAGGGTGGCACTAGATTCTATATTGTTCATATTTTTATTAATCGAATGGTTGTTATTTTAATATGCATGATAATGGTTCTATTTCATGGTAGAGGTTTGTTTGTATTTTTTCTTGGAGTATTTGTGACAAAAGGGGTTGTTTTGATATTGCCCTGTTTCCCTTATGTCTTTAATTTTTCATTAGAAAATCGTTGTAAATCGCTTTGTGAGATATAGGATTTTTGTAATTTTAATTGGAGATCGGAAAGCATTTTTGTAAAATCTTAAAAGCTGAAGTTGGAAAGCTAAACCATGGCGAAGTTCTGTGCACGTGCGCGGAGATGAAGAAAGCAGCAATGGAGTGAGGCTGAGATCAGTGGGCTGGGGCAGCATGGGGTGTGGGCTAAGCGATAGGCTGTGTTGCAAGCCTGGCCCGCAGTTGTGAGTCTGGACCACAGCCGCAGTCAAGCAGCCCACGAGCAACAGCATTCGGGCTGCTGTTTTTATATATATAACAGAAGCAGTACAAGAAATTTACAGAATCTGTTTTTGGAATTTTATTTATTTTGCTATTGTGCAACCAACCAAGCCAAATGCAAGCACAAGGCTCAAGGAGAAAAATCAAGACAAATCCTAGATTATTAATCTTTTAGAATAAGGTTTTGTTTATTTTTCGTAGGAAAAGCATGAAATAGGATTATTTGTTTGCTTACCACGATTGCTATATTTTTTAAATAACTTGCCATATAGAATAGGTAGTGTCATTCTATGAAGTACATGATACACATAACATGACACATATATAAAAATTATGATTATAATCTAGATATATTGTTGGTATTTCATAGACTTAAAATAATATTTGATTTTATCTAGGTAATATTATTTTGAGAGCATATAATTTAGGATATATGATTTTAATCCAGAAATTTTTATATGTTCCATATTTTAAATAATTGGGTGGGAGAGGGTAATAAAATTCAAGATAATTTTTCCCATGAGCTCCATTATGAATCCATAAATAAAATTACATATACCTTGTCTTCATGATTTGGTGATGCTCCCTTCGGAGGATATATATTAGATATTTTATTTGATTAGATTTTTTAAGTGATAAGATCAATCTTGGGTTGTTCACCCTATGTTGGCTCCTTAAATAAAAAATATTTAGATTGAAACAATGGTAAACACATTCAACTAAACTTACTATTTCCTTTCCCTACAGAGCTTCGTTACTAATTTTAGGCCCATAAAGATAACAATAGTTATTTATGATTTTTCACATGAAGGTAAATGATTCAATGGATAATTGAGTGTAGTAAGTGAAAGCATGACTTCCCTCGCGGGTAGCTTGTTAAAATAGCACTAGATTATTGTTAAAATAAAATAAAAAGCTTTTATGGATTTTGCATTTTAGTTTGTTTATTGGGAATGTTATTTCAAGTTCTTATGCACATATTTCATTTTACAGAAAATGTCTTCATTAGCCCACTTTCAATCATATCAAATCAGAACAAACTCACTGACAAGAACTTAATAGATTGGAAACGAAATCTATGTATTATCTTAACTGCTAAAGATTACAAATTTGTCTTAAACTAGCCGTGCCCTCCAGAACCAATAGCTGATGCTCACAGACATCAGAGGAGGCCTTATGAGAAATGGCAGAAAGCCAATGAAATGGCTAAATGTTACATATTGGCCTCGATAACTAATGTGCTGCAGACCAAACATCAACACATTGCGACTGCTACAAAAATAATGGCAACATGAGCTACACTACTACTGGACTTTAAGAAAGATAATTAGCGTAATGGGTCTTGCCTACGGGGGTTTCAACCCAGTCCAAAAGAGGAAGCCCAATTACTTTTGAATTTCAATTTAAGCTTTTTAATTGTTTATTAATGGAAAATAAATTCGAAGAATTCAATATTAATTGGTAAATCTATTTTGATTTGAATTTGTATATTCTGATTATTATTAATTAGAATAAATTCAAAGATCTCAAAGAAAGAGAAAATATTATTGATTGATTTTATGGGAAGATAATTAAAGGTATTAGTATAATATATTTGATTTGAATTTGGATATTCTGATTATTTATTAATTATAATAAATTCAAAGATATTAAATATTACTTAAAGGTATTTTTGATTGATTTTATATCAAGATACTTAAAGCTATTTTTAGAATTAAAATATCCTAGTATATTTGGGACTCTTATTTCAATGAATCTGGACAAGTATAGTTAAATATTAAATTATTTAATTAAAGTCTGTCTCTTGTAAGATCCTAGTAAAATATTAGATGATATTATTCTTTTGGGTTAAAAAAGAGTTTACGTATTATTTTCTTACAAGAGAAAAGCTTATTACCAGAGAGAAACATAGACTAATTTGTGGTTTTTGTTTCTATACATACAAAACAAATCATAGCTAAACAGAAGGGATTTATTCATCTTCTCTTTTATTTTGATTTCTTGATCACTTGCTAATTTTTTATTATTTTTTGTAGTGCACACAGTGTCCACTCGCCTTGTGTAGTTGAACTTAATACATAACCTGGAAGATTTGTGTGGAATGGTGAGTCAACGAAATCTTGTGTTAGTATCATTAAACAAATAAAACAAGATACGGATATTTAAGCCTAAGATTTACTGTATGTTGCAAAAGTTGTTTTCGGAATCTGGTTTTCGTTGTGTTTATTTAAACACATTTTTTAAAATCCAGTTTTCCCTACAACTTTAGTATACATGACGAGGCAATTTTATTTTAACTCGAAGAATCCTACATATATAAATAGGTCCAAGGGGTGGAAGGAATTGAACTATGTGAAACCTTGAAAAACATTGTAGCCATAGCTGCAACTTTGTAATGCATTAATTTTGTTCTTGTTTCTCTATGAAATTAGATGGTTGATGGTGAGATCTACTAGTAATAAGATAGGTTTTATGAAGGCTTTGAAATGGAAATTAACACTAAGGTATGTGCAAATTATTTATAAGGGTTTAGCTCTAGTGCTAATGTTGAAGAGAAAAATTCAACATATATTAAAATGAGAAAAATACATGAATTTATAGTACAACTCTATTAGACAAAATAGGAAAGAGATCAAGCCTATTATGCCTATGATTACTTTCCTCTTACAACTAGAAAATCCTAGACAATAAGGAAAAATTAGATTGCATTAAATAAATAGTAAATAAATTTCAACACTCCCCCTCAAGAAAGAGAATAGATATCATCTATACTCAACTTGGAACAAAGATGAAAAAACACCCATTTCTGCATAGCTTTAGTAAAAATGTCTCAAACCTGATCTTCGGACTTAACAAATGATGTAGCAATTGTTCAAGACATTATAGCTTCTCTAATAAAATGATAATCAACCTCAATGTGTTTTGTCCTCTGATGAAAAATAGGATTCCTAGCAATGTATGTTGCTGCAACATTATCACAAAACATCATTGCATGTGTTTTAACAGTTACTCCAAGTTTATCTAATAGATTTCTCACCCACATAATCTCACATGTTGTATGAGCCATAGCACAATACTTAGCTTTTGCACTAGACATGACAACCATACGTTATTTTTTACTCCTCTTTGTGACTAGATTACCTTCCAAATAGGTACAATAGCCATTAGTAGACTTCCTATCAGATTTTGAACCAACCCAATCAGCATCTGAATAACTGACTACGTCAAGATCTTTTCCTTTTTTGTAGAGTACTTCTTCTCCAATAGACTGCTTGAGATAACGTAGAATTTTACACATAGCTTCCCATTGAATTTTGCTTGGGTTTTGCATAAATTGACTCACAACTCCAACTGCATAGGTAATATCAGGTCGAGTGATAGTGAGATAAATCAACTTACCAACAAGACTTCTATATCTCTTTTTATCTTCAAATTCAGGACTGCATTCATCATCAAGAATCACATTGGGATCTATAGGAGTCTCAACTGGCTTGGATCCCAATATCCTTGTTTCAACAAGCAAGTGTTGGACATATTTCCTTTGAGAAAGAACCAGTCATTCTTTACTTCGTGTAACCTCAATACCAAGGAAATATCGTAGCTTGCCTAGATCTTTGGTCTGAAATTGTTTTCTCAATTGTTGTTTCACATCTTCAATCCCATCAAGATCACTTCTGATCACAATGATATCATCCACATACACTATCAAAATAACAACTCATGCAACATTTTTCTTAACGAATATAGAATGATCAGATTGACAATGCTTGAATATGATAGACAACAATACTCCACTAAGCTTTTCAAACCAAGCCCATGTAGATTACTTCAACCCGTAAATGGCCTTCTTCAATATGCAAACTAAGTGTGATTCCCCCTGAGCAACAAACCCTGAGGGTTGCTCCATGTAGACCTCTTCGTACAAATCGCCATATAAAAATACATTTTTTACATCAAGTTGGAAAAGAGGCCAATCAAAGAAGATAGCTAAAGAGATCAAGATGCGTACAGAATTGAGTCGGGCAACTAAAGAGAAAGTCTTAGGATAATCAACCCCATAAGTTTGAGTATATCCTTTTGTAACTAACCGTGCTTTTAATCGTTTAATAGTACCATTAGGATGATATTTCATGGCACACAGCCATCGACAGCCAACAACATCTTTACCATTGAGTAACGGTTGTAAAGTCCAAGTACCATGGCTACACAGAGCTAACATCTCCTCTTCCATAGCCTTCTGCCAACCAGAATGAGCTAACGTCTTCTGATAATTAGTAGGAAGGGAAACCACAGACAAATACAAAGCAAATTCTTAAAAGGAGGAAGATAAACCATCAAAAGAGACAAAATGAGAAATGGGAAACTTTTGAGTGTTATGACTACCTTTTCGTAGACCAATAGGAAGATCAAGATCTGATGGATCTAGTATGGAAACAGAATCTAGAATGGAAGAAGATGCTGGAGTGGAGGATGGAACAGAATTGGAGATATCACCATAAGGAGCCTTTATGTCGAGTTGGTTGTCGTTCGGTATGCACCTGCAAAGGCTTAGACATAGACTCACTAGGTAATACATGCAAAGGGATAGGAGGAGCGACAATATCAACATCTAATTGAGAACTATTTGGTGAAAAATATGGGGTAGACTAAAAAAAGGTGACATCAGTACTAACAAAGTATTTCCCAAACTGAGGATCAAGACATTTATAACCTTTATGAGGGCGAGAATACCTTAGAAAACACATTTAATAGACCTAGGAGAGAATTTATCTGAGAGACGATTATGATGGACAAAACAAACACAACCAAATATATGAGGAGAAAGGGGGAATAAATATTGTCTAGGATGTAAAACAGAATATTGTGTACAAAAATTAAGGATAGACGAAGGCACACGATCGATTAGATAACATGCCATTAGAATAGCTTCCCCCCAAAATCTAGATGGTTCCTTCATATGACATAATAAAGTGCGTACAACATCTAATACATGTGTATTTTTTCTTCTGCAACACCATTCTATTGTGGGGTGTAAAAGCAAGAGGTTTGATGTAAAATACCATTAGAACTACAAAAATGAGATAAAAAGGAAGAAGTATATTCTAAGGCATTGTCTGAACGTAAAACCTTTATAGAAATATCAAATTGATTTTTAATTTCATTATAAAATAATTGAAATTTATGAGGGACCTTAGATTGGTCTTTTAACAAATACAACCACGTCAGTCTGGAATGATCATCAATGAATGTCATAAAATATCGAAAACTATGACCAATGGTGACCTTACATGGACCCCACACATTAGAGTGTACCAAATCAAATGGTTTGTCACTAAGCTTATTGATCGACTAGGAAACACAGATCGATAATGTTTTCCTGACATGACTCACACTGAAACCTATTTGTAACTAAAATACCCATACTATTTAGTAAACGACTTGAAGGGTGACCTAAACGATAATGCCATTATTTTAGAGACATAGATGTAGAGAGAGCTTATGGTGACATTGTGATAGGCTCAGAGAGATGATAAACCCCATTCTGCTCATGTCCTCCACCAATCATCTTCCTCGTACTAAGATCTGAAAAACACAATAAGATGGAAAAAATGTGATGGAATAGTTGAAATGTTTTGTAAGTTGACTAACAGAAAGAAGATTAACTGAAAATTGCGGAACATATAAAACCGATGACAAACTAAGTTGAGAATTAGGACACACATACCAAAACCATTTATAGTAGATTGGGAACCATTAGCTAAAAACACAGAAGATGGTTTATTTAAGGGATAAAAAGACTAAAACAGAGAAGTATTACCAGTCATGTGAGAAGATGTGTCATTATCCATTGGGTGGACTTAGAAGAGGATATAAGTGCATTAGGTATACCTAGAGGAACAATAGAAGCAAAGGCAGCAGACTCAGTTGTGAGTAGAATACCGAAAATAGAAGTTCTATCTGACTACTCAAGTGATAAAACTAGAGTACTAGGATTATTATAAGAACATGGGTTTCCATTGGAACTTTGATTAGCCCATCAGGTTTGCCAAACTTGTCCCAACATTTTTCTAAGGGATGATTAAGTCTACCATAATGAGAACATGGAACTCGACTGTCACGTCCTCTAACACGGCCTCTACCCCTATTCGAAAAAGAGCCTTTTCCTCTACCACTAGATGTAACTAATGTAGAAACTTCTTGATTTTTTTGAGAAGTAGGCAATCGTTGAAGTTGAGTATAGACTACTTTAAGATTAGGAAGCTCCTTTTTAGTCAAGATACTATTCCTAGCACTTTCATAGGCAGGAGGTAAGCCAGACAAAAATTTCACCACAAACAGTTCTTCACGTTGTCGCCTTAATTTTTCAACATCAGTAGAAATAGGATGATAGAAATTAAGTTCACCCATCAATCCCTCTATCACACCTAAATATTCACTTGATGTTTATCACCCATCTGATATGAAAATAATGTAGAATAGACATAAAAAATCTGAGATACGTTATGAGATTCACCAAACTTGTCTTGGAGAGAAGTCCACAATTGTTTGGTAGTGTCAACCCACATGATTGTCGCTGCAATAGGTGGTTTCATGCTGTTCCACAACCATGTAGTAATCATATTATCCTTTTGGACCCATTTGGCAAATTCTTTCGAGTCCTCAGATGGAGGATCATTGGTCAAGTAATTAGCCTTACCTTGACCATTTAGAAATTTTAAGACTCCATAAGACCATAATTTAAAATGGCCCTCTTTCAACTGAGTTGCAGTTATGGAAGCACCAATTCTTGGACTAGAATTCATAGATGAACCATCTCTACAAACAAAAACTTATGAACTTGAAATAATATCACAAATTAGTGACTAAACAGTGATGATTTCCAAAACAAAACACCAACAACCAACGATGACAGTATATCCTATTAAAAATGAACAAGACCAGTGAGTATATTGCTAAAGAAAATTTGAAACGCACCACAACATCATAAGAACTTGAGCCTAACACTTAAAGAGACTTGCCAGGAACAAGAAGCATCCTTTTTCGACTGAATTCAACCAAGATAGCAGGTTTTCCGATCAAAAACAGTGAAAAAACTAGAAAATAATAGCTAAACTGAAACTGTTCAAAGAATTTAATCAAACCAAAAAATAGTACTAAAAGAAGTACGATTTTCACCAAAAAAATATTAGAGATAACAAACAGTAGCATAATTGACGAAAAACGATAAAAACAACAACTTTCGACAACTTTTTGACGATAGGAGAAAATTTCGACGGATTTTTCTGGTGATGAATAATGGGTTTTGACGGCTGGCAGTCGGTGAACTTAATGAGACGGGTGGTGACAGTCACCTCTGGCTGAAAAATGACCAATCAGAGACCATGGCTAAACCCTAATTTTCTCTCTCTCTCTCTTTTTTTTTTTATAATAAGTACAGGAGAAAAAAAACCTAAAGAGCCCTAAGATCTCTAGTCTGCTGTGATACCATGTTGAAGAGAAAAATTCAATATTAATTAAAATGAGAAAAATACATGAATTTATAGTACAACTCTACTAGACAAAAAAGGAAGGAGATCAAGCCTATTATACCTAGGATTACTTTCCTCTTATAACTAGAAAATCCTAGACAATAAGGAAAAACTAGATTGCATTAAATAAATACTAAATAAATTTCAACACATATTATCCCCGATTTTTAATCTTGGCTAGCAATTACTAGGTTGTGTGCATTAGAACCAAATATTTAAATGTTCATGCTAATCTTTAGATACTTCAGACTCTTAAAATTTTCTTGAATCTAGATTTGATACATATGCTATAATTGATGAACCTTCAAATTTGAAAATTTTAGTTTGGATAGAGGAGATATTGGATATTTTCCTGGTGGAACGTTTTTCTTTCATAGGGGAGGTATTAGATTTACTGCTACTTTTCCATTCTTTTTAGGCATTTGCTTTGTTGAAATGATATGATTTTATTTTGTATTTGCTATGATGAAATGATTTTGTTTTATATTTGGGTCGACGAAATGATTTTATTTTGTATTCTGGTTCCTTTATTTTTAGTTTTTCATTGTTTTAGGTATTTGCTTCAATGAAATAATTTTTGCTTTTAGTCTTGTAAATTCTAGAAGTATGTAGTTATAAGTAATATAAAAGTAAACTGTAATGTAAATCGGCACAGGAGGATTTTACGTGTTTGGGTTGTAAAACCTATATCCACGGACAGCTTTAGAGTTGCAATTTACCAAGTTCTTGTTTGTACAATCTTTAGGATCGTTTACAGTGCTGACTGACTCTCACACACTGACCTAATCTTTGTAAAACAAAATCTCGCCAAGATCTTAAACTCTAGTGACACTAATCACTCTTTATCACAGATAATTTAACACACTGTTAAGTAAATCTTAACCATGATGTCTGACTCTGAATAACATAAACAATTAACTCATAAGTTCTCTCAAGTGTATACTAACTCTGACAGACCTAACAAAAAATTCATGCACGATTACAATCTCTCATACATGAATAAAACATTCATAAAATCAAATCAATGAAGCATTCCAATTTGTGTTGAAGCTCTCCTTTCAATTCCTGAAATGCCGTAACATAAACTCACACAACCAAGATATATATGTCATAACGTTATATATATATTGGATGCCTGACCGAAATCTCCTTAAAATCCTGTAAAAATCATAATCAAACTCTTATTAGGATAAAGACAAATATAATAGAAAGTGATATAAATAACTCCTAAAGGAATTAGGACACAAATAAATATTCTCCTATTTTCACTAGGATACATTAAACAATGTCCTAATCTAAGAGGATTTTTATTATGAATCAAATACTTTCTAAAACATACTTCTAGAAACAGTAAAATAACAAATAGTATAATATTCTTATTTTATCACAAGTTATTCCAAAAATCATCAAGTGCATGGCACATGCAAGTGTAGTACACGTTGGCACTAACAATCTCCCCCTTTTTGACAACTTGTGATGAAAACACCACACTGTTTCTGATCAAAGAAAATCATATAGAGATAAGTCAGACATAACTGTAAGCAATCATGATCTAGTAAATAGAAATATCATGCTTAAGAAAATAACAATAGTATGCAGTTACAAAGCACATAACATAACAAGGTCTAAATGTGTTTATCCTGCAAAACACCACAAAGTGTAGTTGACAAACAACACTTTAACCAAATCATGATCAGAGCAAATAACAAAAACATACATCAAATAAAATAGGTAGAGAATAACACAAAGCATAAAAAGTCCTTAGTCCCCCTTACTTCTTACATACTGCCCTTGAGAAGAAGAAGCAACAAAATATCAAACAGAATTAGAATTAGCAGTATCAAATCAAAATCAAAATAGAACAGAAAAACAGAGTTATATCAAAAACTCCAGTTATATCAGAAACTCCTTCTCCCCTTTGATTTCAGGCCAAGTTGCCAAAGCTAACACAATCGTAGAAACTTACAAATAGGTGGAGAAGAAGTGACAGTGACTTCAGCCATAATCTTGCGAATTTCCTTATCAAGGCATTCAGCTCTGTTTTCTGTTGTCTGAAACTCAATAGCAGGTACTGCAAGTTTAGATGGTAGTGGTATGGCTGGTGCAGTTATGTCTGCTACAAGAGGGGGTTCCGGGGTGTGTTCTGCATGTGGTGTAGTTATGGCTTCAGGTGGGGGTGATTGTGTTGATGGTGGAGAGTCATGATGTTCTGTTTCAC
Source organism: Boswellia sacra (assembly GCA_013180625.2). Classification (NCBI taxonomy): domain Eukaryota; kingdom Viridiplantae; phylum Streptophyta; class Magnoliopsida; order Sapindales; family Burseraceae; genus Boswellia; species Boswellia sacra. The sequence continues at coordinate 89,092 of SNVD02005835.1, forward strand.
GAACTCAAGAAACATGAGGTTCTGCCTCAATAGTTGGTGAAGACAATGTCATCTTGGGTTCTACTTGTTTTGGTTCATCTGACAAGGATTCATCTCTCAGTGTTGGAGCTATTGATTCAATTTTCTTCTTCCTCTTTTCAGATGGTTTCTTCACCATTTTAACCTTCTTCTTTCCTTTCAATTCAGTTCCCTTTGCTGTCGTCTTGAATTTCTTTTTCTTTTTCTTCTTTTTTGTTGTTATGTCTGTCTTAACAGCAGTTTGTTCAGCTTGATATTCTACAGGTATTGGCTCAGCTGCTTCAGGCACTGGTGCATCAGTCTCTAGGATGTGCTCAGTAGACTGTTCAGGAGCCACATTTTCTGTTCCCATAGGCTGCAGTTCTTCTACAGCACCAAATTGTCCAGCAAACTTTGCCTCCAAAACAGACTATATTGCTCATGGGATTTTTCCAAACTCTCTTGGGTTTTGGTTCAGGTGTAGGTAGATCAGTTTTATCATGCAAGCGATGTAGAAATCCTTTTGTGATTGACTTGGACAGAATTTCAGTGTGTTCTTTGGGACTTATAGGGATACCATTTTGACAAGCAAATGGTAGTCAGATTTATATGGTGCAATATGAACAATCATTCTATAAACCAATAAACCAAAATTAATAGGTCTATTGGTGCCCAAACAGAACAAAAACTTCACTCTATCTTCCCTGACTTGGTTTTGGTGTGATGAGGGAAACCAGTTAAATTGTGTAATTTTATACAGCACCCTATCTTTTTTTTTTTAGAGATATTGTTGGTCAATTCCATCTCTCGGATTCCAATCTATGTCCCCTTGACCAGTCAACTCCTTAATCACGACTGCCATATCAAAATTTTCATCCAAAGAGTGCAAACTACCTATTGGTATATCAAAGAATAAGTTTATGACATTCGGTGAGAATTTTACAAACTTTCCTCTACAATACACTTTATGATAATGATAACTTTTTGGATCATCAATGGAAGTAGAAATATTGGCATAGAACTCTTGAATTAAGGACTTCATAGGGGGTAGGAAGTTGTTTACCGTTTGAGTCCAGTATATAGACTCAAGAAGCTCACTCAAACCATAGTTGTTGAAGTCGGTCAGCTTCACTGGCCTTTCCATCTTCAACTTCCTTTTTGAAGTATACTTCAAGAATTTCTGCTTAATGCCTGCTGTGAGGAATTTGTTAAACTTCAGTTTCACCATGTCTTTCATCTTCTTGACTAGAATCAACTTGTCTTCACTCATAGCAGGATTAATAAGGATTTTTTCATGAGGTTGTTGCGAATGAGACAACTGTACACTGTCGTTACTGTTGTAACCAGAGTCGTTTTGAGAAGATGAGGAACTGTTGGTCTTTTAAGAATCAGAAGTTGTCGTCATTGTTAGGGTTTCAAGACTGCAAAAGTTTCTTAGAACAGAGAGAAGCAAGACGAGAGAGTGGTGAAATTGTTTATTGAGTATGGTATGAACAGGAAATGCCCTAACTATTTTCGTGATATACTTGGCTAATTTAATATATTTTTGTTTCCCACAAAATTTAATTTTAAATCCTTTTCCAAAACAATTCAATAAATATCATTAATGAACAAGAATTCAAAATTTGATTTCCATTAAAATAAGAAATTCTAATAGAGTTAGGATTCCTACCACTGAAGTTTCTCCTCCTCAATTCAATAAAGCTGACATGGCGTTTTGACACATAGACATACAAGATAAGTCAAATTTCAGATAGGCACAAAGAACATCATATGATATGAAAAACATAACAGAAAACAGTTAAATTTAATATAACAACAATATTTGAACATCATATGAATCATTCTAAGAAAGCATATTTCATAGCTGTTTATTATTTTCACATGAAAGCTATTTATTATTCAATCAATTGCGATGTCAAAAATTTTATTTTGACATATTATAAATTAATCACATTGGATTATGAACATAGTAGCTTTCACACAATATAGAGGTAACCATTTTCATTTGAGTGGGTGACCTCAACATATTTCTTAGATACCTTGAGGTTACTCAATGATAGCTTTCACACATCATATATTGGTAGCCCTTTCTGTATTTTTCATTTAAAACCAGTATCTTATCATTCACAAAATTTTTATATTACAACTCACACATGCTAAATTAGAAGAAAACTTATGATATTGCAGATATTATTAACATAACAGCAGGCTGTGTTTATTTAGAAAACTGACAAATGCCTAAGGTCTTTCTTAGATTCTCAAATCTTGTTGTATCTAATGCCTTTGTAAACAAGTCAACTAATTGTTTATCAGTGGAGATGTGTTCAATGTGTATCACCTTAGACTCTACAAGTTCCTTTATATAATGGTATCTTATGTCAATGTATGTTGTTCTAGAATATTGAACAGGATTTTTGAAAATATTATTAGCACTAGTATTATCACAAAACACAGTTATGGGTTTTTGTTCAGTACCGTGATCACTCAATATTTGCTTCATCCACAGTAGTTGTGTGTAACAACTTCCTGCTACTATGTATTCAGCTTCAGCAGTAGACAAGGAAATAGAATTATGCTTTTTGCTATGCCAAGAAACTAAATTAGTATTAAGATAAAAACATCCTGCTGATGTACTTTTTCTGTCATCTGCCTTTCCTGCCCAGTCAACATCACTAAACCCTGCAAGATAATCATTTGTATCTTTAGAAAACCATATACCATAATCATGGGTTCCATGTACATACCTGCTGATTCTCTTAGCTGCTACCAGATGTGATTCTTTGGGATTTGCTTGAAATCTTGCACAATGTCCTACACTAAAGCACAAGTCTGGTCTACTTACTGTGAGGTATAATAAATTGCCAATGATGCTTCTATACAAACTTGCATCAATCTCTTTTCCTGCATTGTCTTTTGAAAGTTTCAGGTTAGTACTGATAGAAGTTTTCATTGGTTTTGCATTCTTAAGCCCAAATTTCTTTACAAGATTTTTAGCATATTTTGATTAAGATATGAATATCCCATCATTCATTTGCTTAACCTGTAATCCAAGAAAGAAATTTAATTCTCTTACCATGCTCATCTCAAACTCTTCCTACATCAACTTAACAAACTCATTAGTTTTGCTTTTATTAGTTGATCCAAACACAATATCATCTACATATATTTGAGCAACAATAAAATAGTTAGATGCATGTTTGATAAATAAAGTCTTATCATTGCCGCCTCTTCTATAACCTCTATTGATCAAAAAATTTGTCAACCTTGCATACCAAGCTCTAGGAGCTTGTTTCAATCCATACAAAGCTTTATGCAATATGTACACAAAATCAGGATGTTTAGGATCTTCAAAACCCTTAGGCTGTTCAATAAAAACTTCTTCATTGAGATAGCCATTTAAAAAGGCTGTTTTAACATCCATTTAGGACAACTTAAAATCAAGCAAACAAGCAATTGCAAGTATTAATCTGATTGACTCAAGTCTAGCTACTGACGCAAAGGTTTCATCAAAGTCTATGCCTTCTACTTGTGTGTAACCTTGTGCTACTAGCCTAGCTTTATGTCTTACTACTTGATTGAGTTTTTGTTCAGATCTGATGTAACAGCAGTTGTTTCCTCTTTCATAACTGAATCGTCTCTATTACTGTTGTTGTCAGAATTCGATTTTTTTGTATCTTCTGTGAAGCTGGTTATGTGTTTCTCTTGTGAGTATTTTGCATAATCATCCAGATCATCAAATACTACATTTGCAGATTCCATGACAGCCTTAGTTTGAAGATTGTAAACTCGAAATGCTTTGCTGTTTTGTGCATATCCCATAAAAATTCCTTCATCACTTCTTGGATCTAATTTGCCTAACTGCTCTCTGTCATTTAAGATGTAATGCCTGCATCCAAAAACATGAAAATATTTAAATTAGGTTTTCTACCTTTCAAAATTTCATAAGGTGTCTGATTAGAGCCAGGTCGTAGAAAAACTCTATTTGAAATATAACAAGCAGTGCTTATTGCTTCAGCCCATAGCTGTTTGGTCAACTTTTTGCTATTGAGCATCACTCTTGCCATCTCTTGAAGCGTTCTATTCTTCCTTTCCACAATGCCATTTTGTTCAGGGGTTTTGGGAGCTAAAAATTCATGATCAATTCCATGATATTTGCAAAAGTCAGCATAGCTAACATTTTCAAATTCCTTGCCATGATCACTTCTTATTCTCACTATCCTACAAATGTTCCTGATTTGCTCATTGTCAAGCTTAACACAAAGATTCCTGAAAGCTTCAAAAGTGTCAAATTTTTCTTTAATAAAATCAGCTCAAGTATATTTAGAAAAGTCATCCACATAAACAAATATGCATGTCTTACCTGTAATGCTTTCAATTTGCATAGGACCCATAAGATCTATGTGAAGCAAATCAAGTATTTTGGATGTGCTAAGATGTGGATTGGATTTGTGTGAACTTCTAATTTATTTTCCTATTTGACATGGTCCACAAATTTTATTTACTTTGTCATCAAATTTAGGAACTCCTTTTACAGGATCTAACTTAGTTAATTTGACCAAGTCTTTGTAATTTAAGTGTCCTAATTTTTGATGTCACAATTCTAAATTCAAAATCTTAGCTTGAAATGCAATTTTTACCAAATAACAATTATCTGAAGATCTCTTTCCTTCTAACATGCATTTTCCAAAATTATCTAAGACAATGCATTTGTTTTGTGTGAAATTAACAATATACTTGTCATCACATATCTGACTAATACTAATTAGATTAGCTTTCAAACCTTCAACCAGCATGACATTTTGGAAGTTGGGTAGGCCTTTGACATTTAAAGTGCCTTTGCCAATGATCTTACTCTTAGCTCCATCTCTATAAGTGACATTTCCTTCCCTGCATGCTTCCAAATTTTTCAAAAACTATTTATTTCCAGTCATATGCCTGGAACAGCTACTGTCAAAACACCACAAATCGTTAGAAGAATGTTTGAGAGCAGTAAGAGCAACATTGCATACTGTCTTCTCTTTCTTAACCCATTACAGTTGTGACTTTGATAACAGTTTGAACTGTTTTGATCTTTTATGCAAAAGATTGAATAATTTAAAGCATCTAGGCCTAATATGTCCCTTTTTACTACAAAAATAACAAATTGGAATGAATTTTCTTACCTTTTCAGGATTGCATTTGAAGGAGCTTAAAGGAGAAACAAATGTTTCATTGCTTTTTGAACTAGGACTTGACCTTATTGAGTTAGGTTCAGAATTTTTACCTGATGTTGAAGCTTTTACAAACACAGTTTTTGATGAGGATGCAACATTACCTTCTGAATATCCTAATCAATGTTTGCTGGAGTTGTCTCTTCCAAGACTCAAGACCTGATGAAGTTTAGCTGACCCAATTCTGAGTTGATCAACACATCTTTTGCTATCCATTAATCAGTTCTGTTGTAATTTTCTCAATATGTGATGTTTTGTCTGTCAAAGCAAACTCCAATTTTGTGATGCAGTTTTCAGCATATGATTTTTTACATTTTAGCACGTCAATCTCTTTCTTCAGAGTTTTGATTTCCTCTTTCTAACTCAGCCATTCACTATAGAGTGCATTGTAGGTTTCTTGCAACTCTTCATAGTATTATGGATCATTTTCTGTATCTGAATGATCAACATTGATTCTGCAGTGTTCTGTTATGTTAGTCATAACAGCTTTCCCTTTATCAGCTGTAGATACTGTAAATGCAACAAAATTACTCATGCATTTTTGATCTTCCAAATCAGATTATGATTCATCACTCCAGGTAGCTGTCAAGCCTTTGTTCTTCTTCTTGAGATTAGCACATTCAGATTGAATATGCCTATAACCTGAACATTTATAACACTGAATCTATCCTTTCTTATTAGGTTGCTTCGATTTCCTCTTGTCATACTCCTTATTGAATTTCCTGAACCTGTCTTCATTTGAGTTTGATGACTTTCCTTTATTCTTTTTCATGAACTTGACATAATTCTTTATTAGAAAAGTAATCTGTTTAGAATCAGTTTCATCAAGTTCATCATTACTTTCATCATCGGATTTTTCAGTTTTAACATTGAATGCAATGCTTTTTCCTTTTTGCTTCCTAGTACTCTGATTAATTTCAAAGTTTTGAAGAATGCCAATCAGTTCATCAACTCTCATCTCATCAGTATTTTTAACTTCCTCAATGGCTGAAATTTTATGTTTAAATTTATCTGGAACAAACCTGATTATTTTGCTAAAAATTTTTGCATCAGTGAAAGTTTTATCAAGCATGTATGCAGAATTTGTGATATGACATAATTTAGAGTAAAACTCAGAAATTGACTCATCCTCATGCATCATCAAATTTTCAAAGTGAGAATTCAGTCTCATCAATTTAGATCTTTTAACAGATGCAATACTTTCACGTTTTATCTCAAGCATGTCCCAAGCTTCTTTGGTCACTTTGCACCTAGAAATCTATCCAAAATTATTTAAGTCCAGTACTGTAGAAAAATTGCATTGAGAGCCTTTGAGTTCTAGCTTGAACGTCGGTATTCTTCATCAGTCTATTCCTCCTCAGGTTTGGGTTTAGCATCGCCAAAAGCATTCAACTTTGTTGGCGGTGTCCATCTTTTAAGCACACTAGTCCATGCCCTGTCATCAAGAGATTTGATATACATCATGATTCTTACCTTCTAATATGGATAATTACCATCATCAAGAATAGGTGGTTGTATTCCGGATCCTCCATTGCGAATAAACTCCATTCTTCTAAATCAATGTGATCGTTTCTTCACTTGTCTATCAGTGAACCTGCTCTGATACCAATTGTAAGTTTTGGAAGTATGTAGTTATAAGTAATATAACAATAAACTGTAATGTAAATCGGTACAGGAGGATTTTACGTGGTTCAGTTATATAACCTACATCAACGGACAGCTTTAGAGCTGTAATTCACTAAGTTTTTGTTTGTACAATCTTTAGGATCATTAGCAGTGCTGACTCACTGTCACACACTGATCTAATCTTTGTAAAACAAAATCTCGTCAAGATCTTAAACTCTAGTGACACTGCTCACTCTCTATCGCAGATAACTTAACAACACACTGTTAAGTAAATCTTAACTACGACGTCTGACATTGAATTACATAAACACTTAACTCGCAAGTTCTCTCAAGTGTATACTAACTTAGACAGACCTAACCAAAAATTCATGCATGATTACAACCTCTCATATATGAATAAAACATTCATAAAATCAAATCAATGAAGCATTCCAATTTGCGTTGAAGCTCTCCTTTCAATTCCTAGAATGCCGTAACATAAACTCATACAACCAACATATATATGTCATAACGTTATATATTTATTGGATGCCTGACCAAATCTCCTTAAAATCCTGTAAAAATCCTAATCAAACTCTTATTAGGATAAAGACAAATATAAAAAGAAGTGATATAAATAACTCCTAAAAGAATTAGGGCACAAATAAATATTCTCCTATTTTTACTAGGATACATTAAATAATGTCCTAATCTAAGAGGATTTTTATTATGAATTAAGTACTTCCTAAAATAGACTTCCAGAAATAGTAAAATAAGAAACAATATAATATTCTTGTTTTATTACAAGTTATTCCAAAAATCATCAAGTGCATGACACATACAAGTGTAGTACATGTTGGCACTAACAAGTCTTATGGTTTGTTTGGAAAATTTTTGATCTATAATCTAATTTGAAATTTTTTTTATAGGTTCCAAATATTGAATGATGTTTTGAATATGTCCCATAACATTGAATTGGGAAAATTATTTTAAAGATTTTAATGTTTGCTAAATTTGTTGTTGTGGTATGATGACTTGTAACTTGTCAAAGTGTTTTAAATAATAGATAAATGATATATTCTTGTTTAATGGATAATGTATATGAATTGTGAGTTTATTAATGTTGTGTTTTGATTACAATTTTAATTGTATGAGTTACAGTTTGAGATACAAAGTTTGTATCCCAACTGATATGACAATGCTTTATTATCAGCCATAGCACATGATATATTAACTACTTTTTAATTCTTCTTAAATCTTATCATATCTATTTGTTTTGCTCATATATTATCTTCTTAGGCTATCTCAAGTCCAAAATCTAAAAGCTTTTAACTTAAATAAATGATTTTAGAAAATTCACCTAAAGGGATAGCTAGAAGATTTAACTAAATTATGCGTCAAAAAGAAGTAATTGGAAGTGTAATATGATTACACCTGGAGAGATATAAGCAAAGTAAAAACATCTATAAATATGAGGTCTCAGGGAAAGAAAAATAAGGGAGAATTAAGGAACACAATAGCATATAAGAGAAACTCAACAACACCTATAAACCCAAAAAAAGCAAAATCTTCAACACCCTAAAGCTAGTAAGCATAAGGAAGATATATATGATTTCACAAAGAAAGATACAGGGTTATCAAACTCATCATCTGATGAAGATGATGAGTTGCTATTCTATAAAATCACAAAACATCAATCTTCTTAGCAAAAGTGAAGTAAGAATTTGGAAAGAATTACTGATCAGAAGGATAAAGCTATAAAAACAAAAGATTCAAGTAGAATATGATATGATGTTGGTTGCAAATTCTCTTTGTAAATGTCAAAATTTTAGCATCTCATCCACCAAAAAATTTTGTTACACCTTAATTTCAATATTATAATGGAACTATTGTCCCAATTAATTACATAAGATATTATAGACAGGTTATGGCTTTGTATGAGCATGGTGATGCATTGATGTGTAGGATCTTTCCTTCTAGTTTGGATTGGGGAGCTTTGGATTCACAATCTTCCTTCACATTCAATATCTAATCTTTCAAAGTTATGTTTGTCATTCATCATGCAGTATTCAACTTATAGAAAGATCAAGAATAGGACTAATCATTTGTTTGTAATCCAAATGAAGCACAATGAATCCCTTTGGAAGTATATTTAGACATGAACTCACTAAGGTAGATAATTACGATGAAAAGTTTGCTATAATAGCATTCAAAAAGGGTTTGCTTCCATATCATCCCTTGTTTGATTCAATAGTGAAAACTAAGCCAAACAGTACGCTAAATCTTCTAACTAAGGCACAAAAGTATAATTCATTGATACTTGAAACAATTCCTTGATACAATTTATTGATACTTGAAACAATTCATTGATATTAACTAAGCTTAGTATTTAATTTCACAGCGATACGTGAAACAATTCATTGATGAAAAAGAGAAACGCCAAAGATTTCAGCCAACATCTTCTAAGTAATTAGATCCTACTATTTCAAAATTAGAGCATGTAATTAATAATCTATGACAGAAACACCATTATAAAGGTCAACCAATGAAGAAAAAAGGTCCATTACAAGAAAACTTTTTTGGGATGAAATAAGCAATTTTGAAGTGTAGAAATTTCTGATGACCTAATAATTAAATTTTCAAAATCTAATCTTGATCATATTCATGCCCCTCATGATGATGCACTTGTTATCTCTATTCAAATGGGAAATTATTTGATTTGAAAAGTGTTAATTTACAATTATAGTTCAGTTAATATCTTATTTTGCTCTAATATTGAGAAATAGGCATAAAGGATTCATTTATAACTTTAAAGGAGCAACCGTTGTTGGCTTTAATGGCATTGCTATAACTTATTCATTTGGAATGATTCAACTCCTAGTGATAGCCGAGACATATAATTTTGTTAACAAGTTTTTGAGTAATAAAATTATCTCCCTGTATAATTCTATATTGGAACGAACTTGGCTACACCAAATGCAAGTAGTTCCATCATATTTTCATCAAGAAAAAACCTCATTCGTTTCAAATAACATAACTTATTGTTACAAGGTTACGTCTTTTGGGCTAAAGAATGTTGGACCTACATACCAACAATTAGTGAACAAGATTTTCAAAGAGCAATTAGGTAGAACCATGGAAGCTTACATGTATGATGTGTTAGTAAAAACCTTGGAAAAGAATATTCAACACCTTCAAGAATTTTTTTTTTGAAAAGTTACTTAGTAATATAAATCCAAAAAAATTATAATATACAAAAATCCGAGGGGCATACCCCAAGAATTACAAGAAGGATGTAAAGTTCAAACATACAATCCAACAAAAGATCAAAAATAAATATCACAAGCGACCTAAAACAAAGTAGAAAGGCCACAAATGGCCTTAACAACATAAATGATAAATGACCACAAACGGTCTAAATAAAAAAAAAATACAAGAGCTTCAGCTGTTCTTGTTTTTCTTCTTCTTACCCTTCTTTACCGGGGTAGCTGGGGTGTCTGTATGAGTATGATCAACCCTATCAGATTGATCCTCATTACTCAGCCTATTCAAAGGCTCAAAACGGGAGGGCGAAGTCTCAAGAGATTGTCCTGTGTTTATCTGCCTCGACGAAACAGATGCCTCGCGACTGGTTGAACAATGGATAGTACCCAAAAGCTTACCTTGGTCGGTCACAAAAGGAGATAGAGAGTCAGAATCTAAGACTGACTCTGTGCTCAAAACTGTAGCAGCCTTAGGAGGCACAACTTTCACTGAAGAATCTGCTGGAATAGCAACAGCTTTCGAACTCTCAACGACATCAGTCGCAACCTTACCCGAATTCAAGGGGGCACCATCAGAAGGAGTGCTATCGGAGGTGCTAGCCTCATTCTTATCCTGAACTGAAGTCTTTGCTGGTTCTAGACAACGGTGACCAAACCTACGACATTTGGAGCAACGTTTTAGAATCCACTCATATTCAACTTCAATTTGGATGGGCTCAAGAGAGAGTTTGCACTTGAACTCAAAGTTCTGGATTGGAGGGCGCTTTGCATCAAGAAGAACACATACCCTTGCATACTCCAATCTGGAAAGATCAGAAGTCGTCTTGTCACAAGAGATAGGTTGTCCAACCATGCTGGAGACAATGCTAAGGCCTTTAGTTGTCCACAAAGGAAAAGGTAGGCTATATAAACGGATCCAAATAGGAACCTTTCTTAATTGATTCGTATTAAAATCCAAATGCGGGTTCCATGGTTGTAAGATAATTGATTTACCTCCGAACATCCAAGGACCGCGAGCAATGATATTAAGAACCTCATCCTCAGTTCGAAAACGGAAGATAAGAAATCCCTTATTCGTGGAACGGATGTCCTCAAGACCACTAGATTTTCATGCACGCATCGTCATTGAACATGCAGCATGGAAGGGCATCACATATCCCGGAAAAAAGTCAACAAGACATCTATGCCATTCGGCCACATTCTCGTCGACGATCTTATCCAGAATCTCAAGGACTGTACCCGATTTTTTGGGGGTAACCGAGAACAGTTTGCATCGAGTACTCAAATCAGTGATCTTGATTTTGTCGGCCCAAGAGCCAGCAGTTGATTTGGGTGGATCCATCATTTACAAATCAAGTACAATAAATATCTCATAAAAAAGACAAGGATAAACAAAAGCAAACCGGGCACCAAAACGAGGCGGGCTTGTGAACTCGTCGTCTCCTCTTCTAATTTGCAATCCGCAAGGAATCAGGAGGGCGGCCAAGAAGCCAAGTTGCACAGAATAACCTGAGCAACAATCTGATTGGGTCTATGAACAGTGATGGCCGGATGAACAGTGATTTCGTCGGTGAATAGTACCATCCGAAAGGAAAAAATGCGATTTATGGGTGATACGGTTGGAATCTGACGATGGCACAGAAGGAAAAGTTGATCAGCGATATCCGATCTACAAGGTGGTAGTGGAGGTGAGAACCCACTCACCGGTTTTCGACGAAGGGCGGCGGATAAATAGTAATTCCGAAATTTTGAAGCCGTGGACGGGGGTGATACCGGCTGAATCAGGCAGTGGTGATGAAGGAAAAGTTATAGATCGCTGCCCGATCTATCAGATGGTAATGGAGGTGAGATGCCACTCGTCGAGCTTCGACGATCGACGATAGGTGAATAGTAAATTTCAAAATTTTGAAGTCTTGGACGGACGTGTTGCTGGTTGATTCAGGAGGAGTGAAGAAGGAAAAAACTGTAGAACGGGCCGAGATCAACACGATGGTGGTGGAGGTGAAGGTTCACTCGCTCGTCGACGATGGATGAATAGTAAATCCGATCATTGTTTTTGAGAAATTTGAACGCCTTCTGGCCAGAATCTGAAGAGGGTCAAGAAGGAAAGTTTGCTCAAAATATCCCGATCTACAACATTTGTAAATCTCAAAGGCTGATTCGCAAAACGGTCGGAGTTAACAGTAACTCCGGCGAACTAGTTGAGAGAAAAATTTTCCCCTAAACCCAGTTACTAAAATATTTAAAATATCAAATGAACTTCATCTTGAAAATGCATTTTGGGGCAAAAGTAGGAAAACTCATTGGGTTTCTAGATACCCAAAGGGGGATTGAAATTATTCCAGAGAGAACCAAAGCTTTATTAGAAATGAAAACTCCCGTACGGTAAAACAAGTGTAATGTTTAATTGGTTAATTGGTAGCTTTGAATCGATTTGTATCATGCCTAATAGATAAATGTCAACTATTTTTTGAAGTTTTGAAGATAAATAAGAAGTTTAAATGGACAACAATGTGAAGAGGCATTCAAAAAACTAAAGAGCTATTTTTAATGACTTCTCCAATTTTATCCAAACCCCTTCCAAGAGAAGTCTTGTGCTTGTATTTAGTTGTATCTTCATTTGTAGTTAGTGTGGTTCTAATTACAGAGGACAAAAAATTCAAAAGCATGTTTATTATGCTAGCAAAGGTTTTGCTTGTGCCAGAACGCACTATTCAAGAATGGAAAAGCTAGCATTGGCACTTGTCATAGCTTCAAGAAATTGAGAACTTATATTCAATCTTACACCATTGTAGTTATGAAAAAATATCAAACTCAAATATTATTACATAATTTTGATTTTTCTGGAAGAGCATCTAAATGGGCTTTAGAGTTAAGTCAGTTTGATGTTCAATGCTAACCTAAAACAACAATTAAAGCACAAGTGCTCGCTGATTTTATTTTAGAATTTGCCAACTATTATGATGAAGAGGTTTATCGTGGACCTACGAATCATCAGGAACATGAATGGAAACTATAAATTGAAGGATCTTCAAATCAATATAATGCAAGAGCTAGGTTGGTATTGATAATTGTAGATGGAAAGATTATAGAGCAAGTGTTGTATTGGGATTTTAATGCCTCAAATAATGACGCTGAAGCCCTTGTTATAGGTTTAAGGTTTGTTATAGAACTAGAAGTGCAAAAGCTTAGAATTTATTCTGATTCTTAGTTGGTAGTTAGCCAAGTAACATGTAACTACTTCACAATAGATTCAAGAATAATTTCTTATCTTCGGCTTGTAAAACAACAATTAAAAGAAATTTCGACTTGGAGTATTGAGCAAATCTCATGTAACGAGAATCATCACACAAATGCACTTGCTAGTTTAGGTTAGTTGCAAATACTAGTTGTGAAAAAAACATCATAACTAGTTTCCTATTAAAGTCAATTATTGATACTTCTAATGTAAGTTCTGTTAGGGTATTCCATGATTAGAAAATATATACTTGACAGATGGTTACCCAATGATAAATCTCAAGCAAGGAAATTAGTACAAGCTACTATAAGATATGTGGTAATATGAGGAGATTAGTATAAAAGATCATTCTCAGGCTGTTACTAGAAATGTTTGAATGATGAAGAAGCAAGATATGTACTATCACAAGTACATAAAGGTGTATGTGGAAATCATTCAGGAGCAAGTTCTTTATCTCACAAAATTATTAATAAGAAATATTATTGGCCTACCTTACATAAAGATGCATAAGATTAAGCGTGTGCAAAAAAGTCCGACCCGATAGGGTTTTGTCGGGTTGGTCGGGTTGTCATCAGATATATATAGTAAGAAACCCAATTTCGGGATTGTTTCTTCAGGTTTTTGAGTTGTCAGGTTGAGATCGGGTTGGCTTTAAAAAATCTGATTAAACCTGACCCGAGTGTTATGTTGTAAAAGAATAAAGTTTGGAACATGTGTTATTTTTTTATTTGATGATTGTTTTCCCCTTATTCCTAAAGCTTTAACTATTTTAACCAAATCCATTCGAACTCTCCTCCTGCCAAAATAAAGCTTTGAACTCTTCTTGCCAGTTCACCGCCTCTCCTCTATCACCACCACCGGCCCCCCACCTTAGGGTTGGCAAAAAAACCCGGGTTTACCGGGTACCCGGATTTTACCCGAAAAATCCGGGTGAAAAAAACCCAGATTTTGCGGGTTTTAAATCTGGGTGCAGGGATTGTTTTAAAAAAAAAAATCCGGGTGCGGTATTGTCAATAAACCCCGCACCCGCACCCCACCCGCATAATTCTTAAAAAAATTAAGAAAAAATAGGAAAAAGTATGAAAAAATCCGGGTTTTTTCCGGGTAAGGATAAAAATGAAAAAAAAAATCCGGGGAAATCCGGGTTTTTTTCCGGGTGCGGTATGTAATATTCTAAAACCCAGAAAAACCCGGACCCGAAAAAACCCGGAAAAATCCGGAGATTTTCCGGGGTCCGGGGAAATTTTTTTTAGTCCGGTCCGGGTGCGGAATGGCCAAACCCCCACCTGCACCGGACTTTTGCCATCCCTACCCCACCTTATCTTCATGGTTGCACCTCGAGTTCCTCTCATCTTCATCTAACTAACCTCTTCCCTCTCGCTCACAACTGCATCTTCATCTCTCTTGCCTGCATTCATATTTAGTGTTAATCAAATTTTTAGATCTATGTTCAACTTTTCAAGCACTTCAATTGGATCTGCACTCTCACTCTCACTCTTGCTCACAGAAAAAATTATAGTAAGTGACAACCACAGCTGTCCTATTCAAAGAAAAATTTGTTTATTTGTTTTAGTCCCTAGCTAGCCTATCTTTTCTTTTCATTTGTTTTTAATCCTTTTCCAATGGATTGAAAGTACCACCGTTAATTGAGAATAAACAATAATATGATACTCGAAGAAAAATTTTATGTAAAGCTATGTTTATATGTTCATATATTGGCATACACAGATTGGTAAGCGCAAAAGGTCAGTGTTTCTGCAATGATGAACCTTGTGACAATGTTAAATTTTTTTTTTGCTTTACATGGAACTTGGGTTTTGCTTGCATTTTGTGGCAGTTCTCTTATTTGTTGTGTGTCTTTGTTTCTTTTACTTCCCTTTTCTCTTTGCTTCAAAAAAAAAAAAAATTTGTGTTAGAGATTTTGATTTTGACCCTTCAAAGTTAAGTGATACATAGTGAATAGTATTCTTCATATATATTTTCAATGAACAAACAATGACGTCGCTTTGGTGCTTTCTGAAAACTGCTAAAATGCCAAAGAAAGATAAGCTTAATTTTTCTCCATATTTCAGTTTTGTGATTTTTTGACCAACCCGATCAACCCGAGCCCAACCTGTGTTAAAACCCGACAACAGGTTACTCTTTCCAAAAACCTGATTGCGGGTTAATTTTGATGAACCCGATGCATCATCGGGTTGAGTCGAGTTCAATAAAACCCGACCTGATCTGACCTTTGTGCACCCCTATATAAGATTATGTAAAGAAATGTGTGCAATGTCAGAAATGCTCCTTGATTCTAAGGATACCTCCTGAGGACTTAAATCTTATTGGTAGTCCTTGGCCATTCATGCAATAGGCATTGAATATTATAAGTCCATTTCCTCAAGCAACAAGGCAAAGAAAATTTTTGTTGGTGGCAATTGATTATTTCACCAAATGGATTGAAGCGGAGCCACTTGCAAGGATACGAGAAATGAAAGTCCAAAGTTTTCTTTGTGACATATCCCAAAAAGGATTGTCTCCCAAGTATAGGAGTATCGAAGTAATAAACCCAGTGAGACCGGGGTCGATCCACGAGGAAGGGGATTTTAGCACTACAAGCTATAAGTAAGCAAATATGATGTAGATGATTCCAAGGGATGACAAGATAATATCAACAAGTATGAGTAAAGAACAAGTTCTTAAATAATAAATGAGAATAACATAAGAGAAATTAACACAATAATAATGAAAGCTAAGGTTAGGGGATCCGCCCTTGATATATCAAATAAAGATAAGTAACCCATTTTAGTTATGTGAATTATATTTGTTTCGTTACCAATATTTATACCATTACTTGTAAATGGGTTCAAGCATCCAATGTGCCAATCTCTATATGTCTACAATAAATCAAGGTTCCTAACTAGAATCATGTCGGTAAGAAAGAACCATACGACATCTAGAAAGGATCCAAGCATTTGATGTGCCAAAGATTATCAACAATGGATCAAGACCTCCACTTTACAAGTGGTGTCAAGATTGATTAGAGAAATAAATATAAATCATATAAACAACACAAGATTATGATTATTAAGCACATACCAAGGGTTAGAGAATCCTTATTCTCATATCAAGGGTTTCATCCTTTCACCTTAGCAAGAGAGAAATTAGAAAGATATTATAAGAGAAAGAACACAAATTGCAAGAAAAAGGAAACTCATTAATAACATTAAAACACAAGAGAGAAACACAATACAAGATCCCAGCCAAGGCCAAGATATTTCAGGCAAGGCCAAGATGCCCTAATGGGTCACAAGGCACCTCTATTTATAGATACATTCAGGGCCAAACTTGTCAAATTATAAAGAAATAATTGTCAAATATTAGATGCACCAACTTTGACAATTGGGGTAATTGGGTGAACCGACTTTGACCATCGATTTTGACATTGAATTTTTAGAATTTTAATCACATGTCTTCATGACTCAGCTTTCTAGAACATCTTGATTCATATGATTTGGATACGTATTTTGAGAGATACGGTCAAAATACTGAGGCATGGTCACACTGGGCCGAATCTACAAATGGGTTCACTTCAAGCCCAGTTTTGGTCTACTAAGAGTCCGAATTTGATGATGCTTGTGAAATACAATCTTGTAGATAATTGAATTCACCTTCCAAAACATTAAGATTTGCAACATTCTGATCTATGAATAGAAAGTTATGCCCAATTTACCAAACCTACATCAAAATCAAAATTAAGAGAAAGTTAATTCAAATGATGTAAAGACTACAAATATGCTTAAGTTGAGGAATTTAATGACACTATTAATGCAATATGATGAATTAAGCTCTTATTAAGCATACATATTTAAGTGTTCATCACTTTAAGGAAATATCATTTGTCGATTTAACATTCCAAAGTTTTGATATTTTATAATGGCCTACAATTCACTAGTAAACAAGTGCAAAATTTTTGCAAGGAACTTGGAATTAAGAATAAGCTTATCTTTCCATATCATTATCACTCATTAGGTAACAGACAAGCTGAGATCTCAAATCGTACTATCTTAGGCAATTTAAAGAAGAGGCTAGAAGGTGCAAAACAAAACAAAAACTTACAGGGGAGACTCCATTTTCTTTGTCTTATGGCAGAGAAGCAAACATACTTGTGGAAATAGGGATTCCAACTATTAAATTTGAATTGGCAAAATCTGGTCGTAATGATGAACTCCTCAATTTTAGTCTTAACTTATTACAAGAAAAGCGTGATATGGCTTAAGTTAAAATGTTAGCTTATCACAAAAAAAAATCAAGTCTTATTGTGACAAACATGTGAAAAAGAGAACACTATAAGAATGTGATCTGGTATTAAAAAAAAAAGAAGTTAATTCACAATGGTTAAGAAGCTAGGAGCAAGAGACTAAGTGCCAAATAGGAAGGTCTATACAAGGTTCTAAAGGGAGTGGAAAAAGGAGCATATTTATTAGCTGATCTTGTAAGGAACTATTTATCTAAGACATGGAATGCAACAGGCCTACGAAAATATTTTGTGTAAAAGTATCTTATGCAAGTTGATGTACAAATTCTTTGTGTAAAAGTATGTTTCAAGATCAACATATCTATTAGCTGATCTTGAAAGGGTCTATTTATCTCAGACATGGAACGCAACAAGCATATGAAAATATTTTGAGTAAAAGTATCTATAAACAAAGTTGCAATTCATGTTAAATAAATAAATTATGTCTAAATAAATTTTTACTCTTCAAAAGCTGTCATCAATTTATGGCTCAAACCCTCATGAGCTATGATTATATTCAGGCAACAAAAAATATTCAAGCTTTAGTTATTAAAGCTTTGAAAATCTTTATACTCAAAACATCTTTGACGCCTTGGTTACACACAAAGCATAAAGTTATTGTAAGCCTTAAGTAAATTCAGGCAACCAAAAATATTCTAAAGCCTTTGTTAGTGTCAAACGTGACACATTGACATGTGCCATGCACATGATTATTTTAGACAAACTTTTAATCCAAACATTTTGCTATATTATCTCTTATTTTACTGTTTCTAGAAGTTTATTTTAGGAAGTATTTGATTATTAATGAATATCTCTTATTAGATTAGGATATTATTCTGGTATCCTAGTTCACTTAGGAATATCTTTTATTTATGTCCTAATTTACTTAGGAGTTTATTTATAACACTTCCTATATTATTGGTGATTATCCTATTTTTACCAATTGAGTTTGATTAAGATTCTATAGGATATTGGTGAGAAAGGGCAACCGGGTTTCACACTATATATATAATGTTATTTCACATAATTTATATATGTGTGTGTATAAGTGTGTATGTTAAGAAATTTCAAGAAATATAGGAGAGAGCTTCGACGCAAAATTGGAATGCTTCTTTGATTATGTTTTGTAAAGATTTTATTTATGTTGAGAGGTTTTGACCGTTCATAAATTTTGTTTATGTCTATTTGAGTTAGTGTTCTCTTAAGCGAACTTACGAGTTGAGTGTTTATGTAATTCAACATCAGACATCGTGGTTATGTTTCATTTAATAGTGTATTGTTAAGTTGTCAGCAGCAGAGAGTCGGTAGTATCACGGAGTTTAAGATCTTGGAGGAATTTTGTTTTATAAAGATTAGGTCAGTGTGTGAGAGTGAGTCAGTACTATAAACGCATCTAAAGATTGTACAAACAAAAACTTAGTGAATTGTAGCTCTGAGCTATCCGTGGATGTAGGCTTTTATAATCGAACCACGTAAATTCTCCTGTGCCATTTTATATTACGGTTTACTGTTATATTACATAAAACTAACCATACTTTAAGATCTCATAATTCGTATCAGAGTAGGTTCATTGACATACAAGTGAAGAAAGATCACGTTGATTTGAGGGCATGGAGTTTATACGAAATGAAGGATTTGGATCACAATCACCTATTCTTGATGATGATAATTATTCATATTGAAAAGTAAGAATGATGATGTCTATCAAATCTCTTGATGATAGGGCATGAATGCATTCAAAGCTTCAGAACTTAAACCTAAGAAGGTTTGGACTGATGATGAATACAGGTGTTCCAGTTTGAATTCAAAGGCACTTAATACAATTTTTGTAGCTGTTGACCTTAACAACTTTGGACAGATTTTGAGAAGCAAAGTGGCTAAAGATGCTTGGGATATTCTTGAGGTAAAGCATGAAGCTACTGCTTCTGTTAAAAGATCTAAATTGATGAGATTGAATTCACAATTTGAGAATCTAATGATGCATGAGCATAAGTCAATAACTGATTTTTATTCAAAGTTGAGTCATATTACAAATTCTGGGCATATGCTTGACGTTTACAAATGCAGAAATTGTTAGTAAAAACATTAGGTCTGTTCCAGACAAATTTCAAGTAAAAATCTCTGCCATTGAAGAAGTAAAAAACACTGATGAGATGATGGTTGCTGAACTTGTTGGCATTCTTCAAAATTTTAAGATAATCATAACAATAGGAAGCAAAAAGGCAAAAACACTGCATTCAATGTTAAGACTGAAAAATATGATGATGAAAGTAATGATGAGTTTGACAAAACTGATTCAAAATAGATTCACTACAAGAATTTTTTGCATATTTGTCACTTCATAAATTTTTTATTTGGCAGTTTTTTAAAAAAGTAAGAAATTTAACCATGTCTTAAAAGTCAAACCTATCAATTCATCTTATTTGTCACTTTTTGTCTTATTCAATCACATATATATCACATTTTTATAAAAGTTTGACAAGTATGTGAAAATGTAATTTTTTCTTTTCCCTCTCAAATTTCCCTCTTTCTTTTCATTTTTTCTTTCAAATATGTGAATATAATATTTAAAATTTTAATAAATTTATCTAAATATAATTAAACAATATAATTTTATTTTTAATATAAAATTAAAAATAATTTTTAAAAATCTTTAAATTAAAGATAACATTATTATATGTATGAAAAGAATAAATTTTTAAATATTAAATTTTAGAAAAATGAATTTTAAGTGTGGAAATTTTATGAAATTAATAAAATTATTTTTTAATTTCAAAGTCATGAAAATCACATTATTTAATTGCTTTGATGAAAATTAAGCAATTAAAAATATCAAAAAAATTATTTTGCAATAATATAACATTTTAAATATGCAAAAAATTATTATAATTTATTTTAAAAATTAAATTAAAACATTTAATGCTCTAAAAATTATAAAAAATTAGTCTAATGGTGTAAATGAAAAAGTTTGAAATATAGGGACTGAATAAGGGAATGATTTTGATAGTTTTTAATAGATATGGATTTCCTGAAATTTCACAATTTTATATAAAGAAAATGACACAACCCTAGCCGTAATCTCCTAGATCCAAATCCCTAATTTCGGTTCTCTCTCTCCCCCGCTCTCAATGGCCGACAAATCAAGAACTAATTCTGGCAACCAGCCAAGCCGGCTGCAGCGGCGCCGCCCCGCTTCTCTCTAAATCAGTCCTGTGTCGAGCTGGAATGTGGCGATTCTGCTCCTTTCGTCGCTGGTGCCGTCACCTACACGATGGATCTGACGAGGGGAGGGGGAGGAGGAGGAGGAGGAGGGGATAACGAAGGAGAAGAGGAGGAAGATGATGATGATGATGATGATGATTATGACGATGGAGAAGATGATGATGGTAAACAATGTACCTATGTTTCTGGTTTGTTTTAGACGTTTATACACGTGTAATCACGAGTTTGATTTCGTTTCTCATATTCTGAAGCAACCCCATCTTCCACTTCTCAACAGAAACCTGAGTACTCTCTCTTCTCTGTCAAGCTTCTCTTTTTATTTTACATTTTTCGTGTAGTTAGCTTATTATCATCCTTAGTTGGTGTGTGGGTCAGTTAGATTTTTATTTTTTTTATTTTATCTTCTTGGGAGCATTTCTTCTGGTATAGTAGAACACTTTTTGTGATTTTGATTCTCTGTTCTATTTTTATTTTATTTTTGTAAATTATTGTTTCTTTTACGTTTAGTTTGATTTGTGGGGTTACAAGTTTCGGCATTGTCTTTTTGTTTTCGTTTATCTCTGTTGAGTGAGTGAGAGGTTTTTGCATGCAGTGATCCGTTTCTTGTGATTGGCTCTCTATATGCATAAATGATTAGTTTTGGGAATTCTTTTTCTGTCTCTATTGCAGATTTGTCCTTGTTGAA
This sequence comes from Boswellia sacra, assembly GCA_013180625.2. Taxonomy (NCBI): domain Eukaryota; kingdom Viridiplantae; phylum Streptophyta; class Magnoliopsida; order Sapindales; family Burseraceae; genus Boswellia; species Boswellia sacra. Next base: position 110,594 of record SNVD02005835.1, read on the forward strand.
CTGCCAAAAATTTAGAAAGATGTACAGTGTCCGATTTGTTTAGGTACTTACTTGGTTTGATTTCCTCAATTTTCCCCCTCTTTTCTGCCATAGGCTGCATAATTACTGTTGTTTGTCGCATAAAAATTATTTAGATGGGTCTTGATTTATAAGGCTGGGCGATTATATGTAGATGAGTTCAGTCTTCTTGAAGAGGAGAAAGTTAGAATCAAGATAAAAATCTAAAACCTATGTTTTACTATATAGCATAGTCCTGGTATTTATTGATTTTGTGAAATGTTGCTATGTAGAGTAAAACTTATTCGTTCTGATAAGTGTTTAATAGTTTAAGTTCTATTTCCATTTAATTTTGTTATGTTTTGGACTGCATATTATTTCATTGTAATGCTCATGTTGGTTGACTGGTGTTCAAGAATGTTTTCAAAGCGAAATGCCATTTTGTTTTTCTCTCTGTTAAATTTCCACCGTACTTTCTGAGGCAAAATATGAGTTCATCTGGTACTTTACTAGAAATTACAGGGGGCAAAGGTGTTGTTGAAGTGAATGGCAATATTCACCGCAAAGACTCTTGTGTAGTTTTAAGAGGAGGTGATGAGTTGGTTTTTAGTCATTCCGGAAAACATTCATATGTATCCTTTTCCTTGATGTTTCCATCTGCTTGATGTGGAATTTTAGTTTATTTATATTTGTTGGATTTTGCAATTTTTCATATGATTTTAACAGTTACTTGTCTTGATGAATATCCTGTAAGTTCCTTGACGAAGAGTTAGATTTTTGATCAACTCAATGATGACAATTTAACTACTCCTGTCGTACCTTCTTCAATGAACATTTTGGTTCTGATATACACTTGGAGATGTTAGCATTTCCGAAAGTCCCTAAAGTGGCACTACGGCCAACAGCAAATGATGGCTCAGCTGCACCAATAGCTCCACCTATGCCAACTGACTCTCACCCTGACATTGATCATTATTTCTTCCACTGTATGTGTAATTCTTTTTATTCCTTTATTAGTGCATTAGAGTGTATTGAAAAATTATAATTCAAAGGGTGGTCAGAGGAAGAAGAGAAGATTTATAACATAACAATTCTGACTAATTTAATTGTATACATATTAGGTGGGCAGATACAAGAGCCCAGATGAGCATCCTTTCTTTCCAAATGAATTGCATTTTTCTGGATTTTCATGGTAATTATTATATATATATATATATATTAATTTTTTAAATATTTGACAGTTAAAAACTGTCAAGTATATTTTTTTAATTTTTAAAACTATTATTCTTGGCGGCCAAAAATCGCCAAATATATATTTTTTTAATTTTTTAAACCTATTATACTTGGCGGTCAAAAACCGTCAAGTATAGTCAGTTGCATATTTGGGAGGTTGACTAACCGCCAAATATAGTCAAATTAACTATATTTGGCGGTGCCATTGGTGGCACTTTCAAGACCGCTAAATATGATAATATTTGACGGTCAAAAACTGTCAAATATGATCATTTTTCTTGTAGTGATTACTTTTCTACCAAAGAATTATGTCAAGTTCATGAAAAAAAATTTCGGGAAAAAGAATCCAGGAAAGATGTTAAGCTCAAGTGATGAAAAATTCAGCAAGGAGAATGATAAAAAGAGTCGAAAACAACTTTATAGGAAAGGGTAGATACAATGCTATGAGTTCTGGTTATGGGCATATTCAATCTGAATATACCAATTTGAAAAAGAAAAAGAACAAGGGAATGTCAGCCACATAGAGTGATGATTTAGAAACTGATTCAGATGACCAAGAAAGCTTGTATTCACAGCATCTGCAGCTGATAAAGGAAAATCTCTTATGTCCAGCATAACCGACAACTGTAGTAGAACTGATGATGAACATTAAGATGCAGAAGATGATCTTGAATATTATGAGGAGTTGCAAGAAACCTACAATGCACTTTATATTGAATGGTTTAATCAGAAAGAGGAAATTAGAAGTTTGAAAAAGGAAAATGAAGTGCTAAAATGTGAGAAAGTCTTTGTTGAAAATTGCATCAATGAACTGGAGTATACCTTGAAAGAAAAAACAGGGCATGTTGAGAAAATTACATGTGCAGAACTGGTTGAAAGCAAAAAGTGTGTTGATCAACTCAGAATTGGTTCTGCAAAACTTGACCAGGTTTTGAGCCTTAGAAGAGACAGTTCCACAAAAGAGACAGTTCCACAAACATGGCTTGGGTTATTCAGAAGGTAATATTGCATCTTCATCAAAAATTGTATCTATGAAAGCTTCAACATCAGGTAACATTTCTAAACCAAGTTCAAAAAGGTCAAGTCCTAACTCAAAAAGTAATGATGTTTTTGTGTCCCTTTGAGTTCTTTTAAATCTAGTCCTAAAAAGGAAAAAAAAGGTTTGTTCTAACATGTTATTTTTGTGCTGTCAAATGACATATTAGATCTAGATGTTTTAAATTGTTGAGTCTTTTTGCATGAGAGATCAAAACAGTTTAAGCAGTCAACTAAATCACTATAGCATTGGGTTAACAAAGACAGAACAACCTACAATGTTGCTCATACTGCACTTGATGATTCTTCTAATGACTTTTGTTATTTTGATAGTGGTTGTTTCGGGCACCTGACTAGAAATGAGAATTTTTTGAAAAATTTTGAGTCATGCAGGGGAAGAAATGTCACATATGGTGATGGTGCAAAGAGCAAGGTAATAGGTAAGAGAACTTTAAATGTTAAAGGCTTACCAAAATTTCAAAATGTTTTACTTGTTGATAGACTGAAAGCTACTCTGATTAGCATTAGTTAGATATGTGATGACAGGTATATTGTTAACTTTACTCAAAACAAATGCATGTTTTTAGATGACAAAGGAAAATGCATTTTAGAAGGAAATAGATTTTTGGATAATTGCTACTTATTAACAAATGCACTTCATACTAAGATATCAAACTTGGAATTGCAGCATCAAAAGTTAGGACATTTAAACTACAAAGATTTGGTTAAACAAACTAAATTAGGTACTGTTAGAGGTGTTCCTAAACTTAATGAAAAAATTGATGGAGTTTGTGGACCATGTTAATTGGAAAAACAAATTATAAGGAGCACATAAGTCTTCATCATATCTTAACACATCTAAAATACTTCATTTGGTTCACATGGATCATGAGTCCTATACAGATTGAAAACATTTTTGGTAAGGGATAATGTATTTGTTTGTGTTGATGATTTCTCTAAAAGTGATGATAGAGAGCAGTTAGGAAAATTCGATCCTAAAATTGATGAAGGAGTCTTTTTAGGATATGCATTGAACAGTAAGTCATTTCAAGTTTACAATCTTCGAACTGAGACTATAATGAAGTCTGCAAATATAGTGTTCGATGACTTTAAGGATTATGCAAAGTACTTTCATAAAGAAAGCATAACTAGCTTAATAGAAAATGTAAAAAGTTCAGCACCAGACAATAGTAACAGCAAGGAAGATTATGATATGAAAGAGGAAACAACGAATGTTACACCAGACACAACGCCAACAATTGACAACATAGAGTTGGACAGAAACTTAATTAGAAATGATGATGAGAGAAAAGATCCACCTTCTTGGATACAAAAGGCATATCTAACCAGCTCAATCATAGAAAGTCCTAAAGGAATGATGAAGACCAAAAGTAAGGTAAGAAATCATGTAAGATTTGCTTGTTATGTTTTATTAATTACACTTAAGAATGTGAAAGAAGCTCTAAAAGAGGATGTTTAGATTTAAGCTATGCCAGATGAATTTAATCAATTTAAAAGAAATGAAGTTTGGGAATTAGTTATTAGAACTAATTGGATATTTAAGAACAAAACTGATGAGAATGGACAAGTAGTTAGAAATAAAGCTAGGTTAGTGGCACAGGGTTACACACAAGTAAAAGGCATCGATTTTAATGAAACCTTTGCGCTAGTAGCTAAACTTGAGTTTATCAGACTACTTGCTATTGCTTGCTTGCTTGATTTTAAATTGTATAAAATGGATGTTAAGACAACCTTCTTGAATGACTATCTTAATGAAGAGGCTTTTGTTGAACAGCCCAAAGGATTTGAAGATCTTAAACATCTTGATTTTGTGTATAAGTTGTATAAAGCTTTGTATGGTTTGAAACAAGCTCCTAGAGCTTGGTATGAAAGATTGACAAATTTTCAAATTAAGAGAGGATATACTAGGGGTAGAAATGATAAGACTTTTTTTATCAAATATGCAACTAGTTATTTTATTGTTGCTCAAATGTATGTGAATGATATTGTGTTTGGCTTAACTAACAAAAACAAGACTAACGAGCTTGTTAAGTTGATGCAGGACGAGTTTCGGATGAGCATGGTAGAGAATTAAATTTCTTTCTTGGATTGCAGGTTAAACAAATGGATGATGGGATATTCCAAAAATGCTTATTATACCTTACTGCAAGCACACCAAGTTTATGTTTTAGTGTAGGACTTTGTGCAAGATTTCAAGCAAATCCTAAGGAATCTCACTTGGCAGTAGCCAAGAGAATTATCAGGTATGTTCATGGAACTTATGACTATGAGATATGGTTTTCTAAAGAAACAAATGCTTATCTTGCAAGGTTTAGTGATGCTGATTGAGCAGGGAATGTAGATGACAAAAAGAGCACATCTGAGGGATGTTTTTATCTTTGTACTAACTTGGTCTCTTGGCATAGTAAAATGTAAAATTCCATCTCTTTCTCCACTGTAGAAGTAGAATACATTGCAGTAGGAAGTTATTGTACACAACTACTTTGGATGAAGCAAATGCTAAGTGATTATGGTATTGAACAAAAACCTATAACTGTGTTTTGTGATAATACTAGTGCTATAAATATTTCCAAAAATCCAGTTCAACATTCTAAAACAAAACACATTGACATAAAATACCATTTTATAAGGGAGCTTATAGATTCAAAGGTGATACACGTTGAACACATCTCTACTAAAAAACAATTGGCTGACTTGTTCACCAAGGCATTAGATGCAACCAAATTTCAGAATCTAAGAAGGGCCTTAGGCATTTATAAGTTTTTTGAATAAGCATTGCTTTCTGTTACATTAATTACATCAATAATATCATAAGTTTTCTTCTAATCAAGCATATGTGAGCTGTAATCATTACTGTATTTTATAAGTTTTCTGAATAAGCATTGCTTTCTGTTACATTAATTACATCAATAATATCATAAGTTTTCTTCTAATCAAGCATATGTGAGCTGTAATCATTGCTGTATTTTATTTATATATTGATTAAAAATGAAATATAGAGAAGGCAACCAATATATGATGTGTGAAAGTTATCATTGAGAGTAACCTTAGGATATCTAAGAAATATGTCGAGGTCACCGACTCAAGTAAAAAGGGCTACCTCTATATTTTGTGAAAACTGTTGTGTTTATTTCATAATCCAATATGATTAATTTTTGTGAATATGTCAAAATATTATTTTTAACATCTCAATTGAATGAAAAATAAAGGTAAATAAATTTCTTATGGTGATTATAAACAGCTCTGATATATGCTTTCTTAGAATGGTTCATATGATATCCATATATTATTGTTATGTTAACTGTAATTGTTTTTTGGTTATGTTTTTTATATCATACGATGTCGTTTGAGCCTAATTGAAATTTTCTTTTTGTGTCCATATGTCAAAAGTGCCAACATTATTGGTTTGAGGGGGAGAGTTTTCAATGGCGGGAATCCTTTCTCTAATAGAATTCCTTATTTTAATCAAAACCAAACTTTGAATTTATCTCATTAATTATATTAATGAGTTTTTTTGGAAAAACAAAAACAATTAAAATTTGAATTGTTTTTGGAAATTGAATTGGAATAGGACTATTTTTTTTATTTCCAAGTATATCATAAACTCGGTTAGGATTATATTGTTCTCTATGACAATTATGTTTTGCATTCTGCCTCTCTCTCTCTCTTATCTCTCTCGTGTATCTCTATTCCAGAACCTTCGCGCAGCTTCAGAACAAATCAAACCCCAACAATGGCATGTTCAACTGAGTTTGAGAAGTCTACCAACAGCGCATCTTCATCCAGCGATTCTAAACAAACCAGTCATGATAGTTCCTAGTCACAGTAATCGCAACAGCAACATGTAGAGGTCCCGATTGATCTTGATATGAGTGATGATGAAACAGTTCTAGTTGGGCGAATGAAGGACAAGATTAAGCCCAAGTTCAACAAGTTTCTCACGGTTGAAGTGAAGAACAATTTTCTATAATACACTTCATAGAGGAAGTTGCAGATTGAAAGGCTAGTGAAGGTTTCAAATTTCAACTGATACAGGTTGGGTGAGCTGCTCGAGTCCATTTACTAGACCAGAATGGTAAACAACTTTCTACCTCCTGTTAAGGCACTCGTTCAAGAATTTTATGTTAATATACCTAAGTCTATTGATGATCCAAAAAGCTATTATTATCATAAGGTATATTGTAGAGGTAGATTGGTGAAATTTTCTCCCAATATGATTAATAATTTTTTTTTGATATTCCTATTAGGAGCTTTCATGCAGTTGATAAATGGTTTTGATATGGAGATTGTGCTTAAAGAGTTAACAGGTCATAATGATTTGGTATGGAACCCTAGAGAAGGAATTGATCAGCAATATCTTATTAGAAAGTATGGAGTCTTGCATAAGACAACTCAATTTGATTGGTTCCCTTTAACATATAAAAATCAAGTTAGAGATGAAAGGGTGATATTTCTGTTCTATTTGGGCACCAATAGATCGATAAATTTAGGCTTGTGGATATATAGGATGATAGTTTAGATTGTACCTTACAAATCTGATTATCATTTTCTTGTGTTTCCATGTTTGATTCAAGACATTTTAGCTCAAAATGGTGTTCCTATGAGTTCAAAAGAAACCTTTGAAATTTTGCCAAAGTCGATCACAAAAGGCTTCTTGTCTAGATTGCATGACAAATCTGATTTGCCTGCTCGTCAACCAAAACCAAGAAGAGTTAGAACCAATTCGATGAGTAATATGGAAGAACAATTTACTCTAATCAATGTTGCTCTAGCTGATATTATGCAGGATATCAAGGAAATCAAGGCAAAGCAATTGACATTTACAAGGAAAATTGAAGGCAAAGATACTACAGATAAACAACCTTTAATAGAAACTGCTAAAATCATGGAAGAGCATCCAGAGGAGAGTTGACCAGAAGAGGAACAAGCTGAAAAGATTGTTGTTAGGACAGATATGACAACAAAAAAGAAGAATAAGAAAGAGGATACCATGCAAAAATCTAAGGGCACTGAGTTGAAAAGACAAAAAAAGGTGAAACTTGGCAAGAAGAAATCTGCCAAGAAACAAGCTAGTGAAGAGAATGTTCCTGATAAACCACTTCTAGAACAGCTATCTCATGTTTCACACCTTGATGAACCTTTAAATGCAGAACCAGAGTAAGCAGAGTGAGCACCACCTGTTTCTACACCACAACATTCACCACCACATGATGCAGAGCATTCACATGACCTAGCTCATGAACCAACACAGCCAGCAGAAGAGATTCAATCAGCTCATGTAGTTGAATCCCTTATGGAGATGTCGCACAATACTGAGACTAATGCTAAAAAACTTGACAAGACTATCCGTAAGATTGTGGCAGAAGTCACTGCCTCTTCCTTGGATACAACAGGATAGCAGGCCACTCCCGTAGCTTCTGAGCAACCTACTCCATCCACCATGGGTAAAAGGTTCAAGACTAAGGCTGGTAGGTCCAAGAAAAAGCCTAGGATTTCATCTTCACCTCCTGTTCGCAAATCCTTCAGACTTCACTGATTTGATATCAGTTTATGTTTTTTTTTTTTGGAATTTGTTATGAAACGAAGGGGGATGAGATTGGTTTTCTGATTTTTATTCCGATTTTTTTTGTGTTTGTTTGCTCTGAACTGATTTTATTTGATTGGTCCTTATTTGAATTCAAGGGAGTAAGTAAGGGGGAGTATTTCTCTTATTTGTTTCTTTGCAGAAACTACTTTGTTTACTTTGTTTTGTGTTTTTGCTTGCATATCTGAATTGTTTATTTCTTTGTTTGATGAATTTTATTTTATTTAGCTCTGATTATATTAATGCATATAACTTTGGTTGCAAATTATTTGATAGTTTAGTCAAATTAGCTTTGATTCTTTTTGTAGGTTATTTGCATTCAATCATTTTTCTGTTATGACTGTTTTTTTTTATAAGCTTCATAACTGATAAGTCGTTATTCCTTTTGGTATGGTACTTTCGGTTATGTGTGATATGTTTGTTTTCAGTTGCATTAGCCTTGTTTTTACATGTAGATCATTGTTATAAAGCAGTTTGATGTTTCCATCATAAGTTGCCAAAAAAAGAGAGATTGTTAGTGTCAAACGTGACACATTGACATATGCCATGCACATGATTATTTTGGACAAACTTGTAATTCAAATATTGTGTCTTATTATGTCTTATTTTACTGTTTCTAGAAGTTTATTTTAGGAAGTATTTGATTTTTAATGAATATCTCTTATTAGATTAAGATATTATTCTAGTATCCTAGTTCGCTTAGGAATATCTTTTATTTATGTCCTAATTTACTTAGGAGTTTATTTATAACACTTCCTATATTATCGATGATTATCTTATTTTTACCAATTGAGTTTGATTAAGATTCTACAGAATATTGATAAGAAAGGGTAATCGGGTTTTACACTATACATAATGTTATTTCACATAACTTTTATATATATATGTGTGTGTGTGTATGTGTGTGTGTGTGTGTGTATAAGTGTGTATGTTACAGCCACTAAAACAAAACAGGCCTTTTATGTCGGACAAAAAATGATATATATCAATATATATGTCGGTTTTCGTGTGACATAAATGGACCTGTCACATATTCCTATACGTGTCACTTGGTCAAACTGACACAAGATATGTGTCATTCGGAAACAGACATGTATGAAAAAAATATTTGTCATACGTGTCGGATTGTACCAAATATGTGTCTACCAATAAGTGACACAAATGTGGTGTCAGTCACCAAACGACACATATATAATTAAATTGTGTCACTCATTAGTTGACATATATTTATTGTCATTCACTGAGTGACACAAAAGGACTCTTATCTGTGTCGTTTTCTGGTCGACATTCTAATGTCATTCACTGAATGACATAAAAAGAACATCACATAAAAGTTATATGTGTCGTTTTTTGGCCGACATTATAATATATGTCATTCACCGAGTGACACAAAACGTGTGAGACACGAGTCATTTACTGAGTGACACAAGTACGACATTTGTGTTATTTCATATAAAAGTTTATATATCCCATGGTTTTCAGTAACAATAATTTTATATAGAAATACATCCTGTTGAAATTCCTGTGTTTCAAACCAGATGTGCATAGACAATACAAAAATCAAACAAAAGAGGAAATGCTATGTTAAAAGACCTTGAGAAATCTAGTAACTTCTGCCCCAGTAGGTCCACTTCTTTGCAGGCTTCCCAGGGGCAAAGCATTTAGTACCTACAAAATTTAATAATAAAAACATCAGAAAAAATGTAATATTAATGGCTAATTCTATCCATTCATAAGCAATCATTTCCACAAAATTCACTCCCTAATGCAGCAACAATTTACTAGAAAAAAGCTCCACTACATGAATCCACAAATATTATTCAATGGCACACAAAAAATGACACAGTATTCTAGCTGCCTCCCCTTCAACTCTATAAATGCAACTAAAATAGAAATATTTAGAAGTTCATTGTTAGTATGAATAATGACACTGTCATGGTACCTTCAGGCATTTCTGGCTGGTCCAATGGGGAACAAAAGGTCTTAGCTGCTCCCATCTCACCTTTAGTTCATGCTTTCACATCTTTCTCCACTTCCTAAGAGAAATTAAACAGACAGAAAATTTAATCAGCCAAGGTTCATGGAAAAGGCATTCCATGCTTCATGAGTGAGAAGATCTCGAACATCTACTATGCTTAACAATGACCAGTACAACTAAATATTGATAAATATTCTGCAATAGTACAACTAAAGGAAAATAGTAGTAAAAAATTAATGCCAAAACTGACGAGTGCAAATATTGATAAATAATCAAGTTATGACTACAGAGAACATGAGAAGGAAATGAGGGAGTAACAGAAGATCAAACAAACAAAGAACCTAAACCAGAACTTTTGATTCAAAACATTAAAGGAGCTACCATCAAGTAATTAATGCAAAAACAAATTTCAAGGTCTCCCTTGTTGAATCTTCATTGATGTACCTCCTCATCACACCATGAAGCCAGGATCATTTTTCTTTGGCCAAGAGCCTCCACAAACTCATCCCAAGTTTTTATAGTTTGAATGCAAGCATCTCGTTTTTGTTTTGCAGCATCAAAGATGCTGTCGTGAATATTCTGAATAAGTTCTTCTACTTGCTTGACCAAAGAGTCCCTAGGCAGATCAACTTTTGCTCCATTGTCACAGCGAACAACACGTACTTTTTATGAGATCAATATCAGATCGACAACCATAGCATGAACGTAGAAGAGAAGTCCAACAAATTAAAATGAGATTCTTGCTCACTTAATTATTTGCCAAGTCTTTTGGTCCTATTTCAATCCTAAGGGGAACACCTTTCATTTCCCAGTGTGAGTATTTCCATCCAGGAGAGTAGTTGTCTCTAAAGTCCACATCAGCACGAATACTTGCTTCACCCAAGGTTTCAACAGTGGCAGTGCAGGCATCAAAAATTCCTTTAGTGTCAGCATCTTTATAAGGCACAGGAATTACAATAACTTGCACAGATGCCGCTTTGGGTGGCAGCACCAGGCCTTTGTCATCGCCATGAACCATCACCATTACCCCAAGCTGTGCAAATATCAAACAAATCAGAAAAATAAAATGCCAAACTGATAGCAAATACCCACTATCACCAATAACAGCATGAAATATTATCTTAATGACAATATTAGACAATAAATTCATGATTACATTACACGACAAAGTAATAAGAGACGAGCCTAGCAAAAGAATGGGCAGAAAGGAATATTTTCTATATAATTTATCAAGAAGAAAGTGAATTAAGCCACCAACAGTAATTAAATAATAACTTAAGAAAACTCAGTGTTTTATATCTTTAAAAATATAATAAAATACTTAAATTTGTAACTGTAGCATGATTTAATGAAATCATTCAACTCAAGCGAGTACTGTATGCCCAAGAGTTCTGCCAGGCCATAGCCTTCTCTCCCTTCTCATTTTCAAAGATTATCTCAAACATTTTTGAAAAGTTCTGGCCCATGCAATGTGAAGTTACACCTTGTACACCACGACCAGTGTGCGGAATAAATGCCTGGCAAACACTTATGTTCTTGATTCAGACAGAAGCACAATGATAAATGCAGGCATCTCAACCTCATTTAATATGACAGAGAAAGATAATCAAAACTTGCATGTTAGTAAAAAATTATGTCCACACTTGTTGTGTAAAGCCCGCCTGCAAACTTCTCTAGCTCACTTTTCTTGCCTTTTATAACAGGAACGGCCAAGAATTCTTCATAAACACGTCTATAAAGTTCCAAAATAGCAAGGACCTAAAAAATGGCAACACAATTGAGCAACTCAAACAACAATAGTATATTTCTAAATGAATATGGACTCTATGCACCCATGAAAGAAATGAGGCAAGGGATGTATGATGCTGGCATTTAAAAAAAAAAAAAAAACTAAGTAGCTTGTCCATGTTGATGACAGTGAGAACATGAACATAGCCAGACCAAAAGGTATAAGTAAGATAAATGTTAACACCAAGGTTCACGTTTAGAGTATCTAGAGGGGTAACAAAACCATTCACGAAGCACTCCTTCTTCATTAATGGATACTAGATTAAGGAGATTGTTGCATGCAACTTTTCCAATTCTTCAAAAGGAAGGACTACTCTGCCTCGAAGCCCAACAATGGGTCCCCTACATTAAAATAGCGAGAACAGTTAGAATCAAAGATAGAAAAAGTGCATGTATAAAATATATGAAACCATTTGCCCAACGTAAAAGAATAAGGATACAAAATCACATAAATCATGAATCAACGTCTTAGTATGTTGTTTAGACTTTTTTTAAATAAAATAAAATAAACAAGGGGAGAAAACTACCAAAAACACAAGGCCAAAGGACTAATAAGGTTAATAAAGATATTACATGCATAAACAATTACAAAGAAATTATAGATACATTAACTGTACAACACAACTCAAATAATAATAGAAAAGGCCCGTCATGGAGGCCATCTAGTGAGGTACAACAATCCTTCATGGCCATCAATGTATTAATAACAAAACAAGAAGTTACGAAATCTTACAAATTTTGCAATAATATACCTTAAATTAGGTTGCACGGGGGAAGTTCCAGTAGGTACGTTACCAACAAACCTCACTCTATCACCTGAAAAGATAATTTATAATCTTCAATCCAGCTAGAGATTAAAGGCATCCAAACAATGCCAAAACATAATCAAGTATTTCCAAGGGAAAAAAAATAAACAAAATAAACAACATGCCTTTTTTAAAAGTGTAATTTTTGGATGATGCAGTAGATGCTTTTGGCTTTGGCAGGGCCTGTGAGCCTACTGCAGACCCACCCATGATATCAGCTGCTTTAGCCTGATAAAAATCCCAGAATTGAACTATTTATCTTACTTTATTTCTAAGGAAAAAGTAAACATAAAGGAAAAGCTAGCTTCATCTTTTATTATCTTGCAACCACATGTTGCATAAAAAAATGTGACAAGTGCAAAAAGAAACTATGCATTAAAATCAAACCATTTTAAGCTTTCTGAGCTCTCTTCTGGCTACTCTGCACCTCCAGCCACACTGAGAAACAATAGTTGCTTTCTGGAGTCTCTTGTGATAAGAATAAGCTTGGTGGCAGCGCCAGTGAGCTTGTAAATGACAGGTAGGTAAAAATCGAAGGTTTTGTAATGTATGTCATAATAAATTTCCTCAAATAAAAACTCCAATCTTATTTTAAGATCCACAAACGCTGATTAATCTATCTCATAAGAAAAATTACAATTTTCATGAATATACACACGTGCGCACACACACGTAAAATAGATACTTAAGTTGAAGATGGGTGATTCTACCTGAATGATGATAGCAGCTTTAGTTTTCTTCCTTAACCTAAACTCATCGCGTGCAACATTGCTCTTAAGCCTGTCTGCAATGTTATCGCAATGACCTAACAGCTAAATAGGAACTCCTAGCAACATATAGTCAAAAATTCTTCTGGATCTTCAGAGATGCAGCTTCGCGTCGCAGCTGCTCATACAGTTTGGGGGCCATTTCACCTGAAAAGAGCAGGAAGTTAGCATACCATATTAGAGTTACAAAATGGATTAGCTATATAGAACCTAGTCAAAATTAGGACAAGTAACAAGTAGCCATACTTAAAATGAATATGGAGACAAGGAAAATAAAATAATTCTAACAATTTGCCATTTTGTTCACCACTATTTGGATCTCATTTCATTTCAAACACTGTTTTATATATTTGCTATGTCAAGATGACTACGTCTTGTCCCAAAAATCCCTATGAGAAACATATATTAGACTTCTCAAGATCGATGCAACTTCAATTCTTTTGTCATTGATGTAGCATATTCCTAGCAAAAATAGTTGAAAATGGAACTCCACACCTAATTGAGGTAGGCACATTTAACAAAATCTAAGAGAGAATATACCTCGGAGATAAGATTGTAGCATGATAGCAGCATTACGCAATGAGATGAACTCCTTGCGAGCAATGTAGGTACGGGTTTGCTGCTGAATGGCTCTGGCTGCATTTCCCAGCACCTTTGCTCTCCTAGCATCCAGCTCAGCCATCTGACCAGCTCTCAGGAAAACCTTCGTCTTACCTATCTGCAAAGCAAGCATGTATCAAGAAAATCATTCACATATAATGATACATATAAGCAAAGGATAGAACCCTTTTTTTGGTGGTTGTGTATTAATACACATAGAAAGAAATGTAGAAAACTTAATAAAAGGGATCACAATTAATAATATTGAATGTAGCAACAATTAGTAAAGCAAAATATCAAGCGAAACTAATAAAGCAGTAGAATAACAAAGAATGATGAAAACAATCAGGGAAGTGCCAATCACCTGGTATCCTTTCAGTCCCTTTTTATCAAGAATCTTCTGACATGCAACCTTATCATCGTAGCTGTTCAAGGAAGAAGAAAAGTACATGGAGTTCTAATGAAAATTAAGCAATTTATCCTACAATTGTTTTAGTCTCCATCATCATCAGAAAGTCTGTAGGAGTTAGCATATTAACGGGACTTACTTTCCTTCCAAAACTTCAGGAGCAAGTAGACCAAAACGATTAACAAATTCACAAAAGGTACGTTGAGTAGGATAACCAGCACAGCTAATCCTAATGGCCTCAAGAACACCCTAAAACTATAAAAGAAAACCAGTTTATTATGGAGAATCGGGAAAAAATGGCAAGAAATAGAATCTAGAAGAGAATGCAGTAAGCATAATCTACTCATATCACAACGTAATTGTTGGATGACATTGGAATTCTAAAAAATAAGAGGCTTTAGGACATTATTCGGCTTCACACATCTGATGTAATGAGGTTCTGTTGCGCTCAGGGTCTCCATCAGAGATTGAAGTTGTAACTACAATTTAGACAATTGGATATATAACAATCACTTAGTACACTATTCTATTATAATAAAAAAGATTACAACAAAAAAGGAATGAAGGAATCATTGAACCACCGAAGAACTAGAAGCAACAGGCATAACCAGAGCACAAATATTAGTCATAAACTGACTAGGAAGCATGATATAAGACAAACTTGAATGGAATCAGAGAATAATTACATTCATTTCGGGAACAAACATTTGAAGTTTCAGAAAAGTGTACCACACTCAATTGAGCCGACTTCATTACTAAAACTATCAACAAACAAAGGGCACCCTAGTGGCACTTCACTTCCAAGCATTCATCAATTTTCAATTTCAAAAAGTGGAAGGAACAAAGGCATAAAGACAAAAACATCCACAAAGTCAAGTTCAGAGTGAAAGCTTGCCATAAGCTAAACTCAAAAACTTTAATCTAAATTTTCTGAAAGGAAAATAAAGACCAGATTACAATTAATTCACCATATCTATAAAGGGAAGGACAAATTAGATTGAGAACTGATGCCCAAGAGCTGAATGCATACTATAGGCTCAGCGAGACTTTTACAAAATTGAAATGTTATGGAAGTTGTGTCTTGTGGGATGACATGTGAAGAAAAGATAAGCAATGTAAATATAACCCTCCCATTTGACATGCAAACCAGTACTAAAAAGGCTAAAATATAGAACTCAACCCTAGACAAGTTGAACGCAGAGCATCACCACCATAACAAAAGACAAAGAAAAAAAGAGAACTAGAAAAGAGAAGAGACACAGTTACCTTGAAGCGTGATCCTATGGAAGAAAATTTAGATGATTTTGATGATTCTTCTGGAAGTGGGGGAAATAGACCTGCCACAAAAGGGCATTTCGTAGCAGTCAACAGAGCTTGGTGTTCAGCCACCACATAATCTTTGTTCTTGTCCAGAAAGTAATTGGCTTGATATGTCACCTTCAATGTTTAGAAAGATTCCAAAAATTAATGAAAATTGCGTAAAATTTTACATTTCTTATTAAAATAAAATGCCATTCAATTTGTAAAACTAGGAAAAAGTTTTATGTAACAAAGACAAGATATTTTTACCTCCCCTGCATAGTGTGATATGGTAAAATCAGTGCGGGAAAGCTTTGGTTTGATAAAGCGCTTATTATTTTTAAATGTCTGATACAACTTCTACACAAAGGTTTCATGTGTGGACTTGGAAAACATGCTGCATTAAACAGCCACGAAAAGAACTTCAGTCATCTCAAAAGAATATCTAAAAAACAGAGTGCAAAGAACAGAGCATACCAGGCTTCGTCTAGGAGTGCAATTATTCCCCCAGGTTTCTGTCAAAAACCAATTTGCACATTTGTTACATAGAAGCTGATGATAATAATCCATCACGACATGATTGTAGGAATGCAACTCCTAATAGGTGAAGCCCAGAAAGCAGACAAAAGAAAAGGAAACACAAAATGCTTAGCTAAATGGTTGCACACAAAAATATTAAAACCTTTTCAATAAGATCCAACACATCTTGGTTATCAACAAACTCTATGTCGCTCCAGTCTATCTCTTCTCTACTATACTTTTCCTGCTCCATTTTAAACACATGCTGCAAGCATATAGTTGTAAATAACAAAAATTAGTTGTGTCTGTCTCAAAAGTAACATGTTACATTAACCGGTTCAGAAGACTAACCTGATTGAAATGTTGTTGTAACTATTAAGATTCAGACCCGGTCTTCAAGGTCTCAGGCGGCTGCGGCGTCACTACCAGAGCGTCGTTCATCGACGAAGATGCCTCGCTCGGCTAGGGTTTCACAAAAAAAAAATTCAATCCAAACAGAACAGAAATCATACCTCAGATTCAAATCTTTCCTCTTTCAAAAAAAAAAAAACGTAAAAACGAATTGATAAAAAGAAAGAACCTTAGATCGCTTATTGAAGGGAGGAGGCGAGGCTTGAGAAGGAGGAAGAGAGCGTTTAGAAGAGGAGGAAGAGCTGCATCTAGTTTCGACCATGTCGTTTTGTTTATTATGCATAGGCAAGAATAATACCAGTGGGAGGGGAGCTGAAGCCTTTCTCAGCAAAATTGAAGGCACCGGAGCCTTTCTCAACTCGAGGGTGCTTGGCGTCGGTAGGAGCTGAGTTGAGAAGGCGAGCAGCGATCTGCTCGACGCGCCTCTTAGCGGCTTAGAAGTCATCAACATGAGGGGGAACGCTAAAATCCTTGTAGAGAAGAGGCGAAGAGGCGATCGCTTTTGAGAGAAGAGGTGAATAGGCGATGGAATCGGATTTCAGAGAAAAGGCGATGGGGATGGATTCTAGGGTATAGAAAATTTTTCCTTTTATATTAACTAATATGTGTCACAATTAAAAAACTTGTGACATAAAACTTAACCCGCCTTTTGTGTACTGTGACACATATGGGTTTGACTGAAGTTGGAGTTTTTACACTTGTCATTCTTTTAAGAACTGACATAAAATTAGTGACATAAAAGATCTATTTTGTTGTAGTGAGCATTTCAAGTAATAGAGGAGAGAGCTTCAACGCAAAATTGGAATGCTTCTTTGATTATGTTTTATGAGGATTTTGTTCATGTATGAGAGGTTGTGATCGTGCATGAATTTTGTTTATGTCTGTTTGAGTTAGTGTTCACTCGAGAGAACTTGCGAGTTGAGTGTTTATGTAATTCAGCGTCTTATGTTTTACTTAATAGTGTATTGTTAAGTTGTCAGTTTAAGATCTTATAGGAATTTTGTTTTACAAAGATTAGGTTAGTGTGTGAGAGTAAGTCAGCACTATAAACGCACCTAAAGATTTTACAAACAAGAACTTAATGAATTGCAGCTCTGACCTATCCGTTGATGTAGGTTTTTATAACCGAACCACATAAATTCTCCTGTGCCATTTTATATTACAGTTGACTGTTATATTACGTATAACTAACCATACTTTAAAATCTCACAATTGGTATCAGAGCAGGTTCGTTGACATACAAGTGAAGAAAGATCACGTTGATTTGAGGGCATGGAGTTTATACGAAATGGAGGATTTGGATCACAATCACCTATTCTAGATGATGATAATTATTCATATTGGAAAGTAAGAATGATGATGTATATCAAATCTCTTGATGATAGGGCATGAACCAGTGCACTAAGAGGTTGGACGCTACCCACACAAGTGAATGCATTCAAAGCTTCAGAACTTAAACCTGAGGAGGATTGGACTAATGATGAATACAGGCGTTCTAGTTGGAATTCAAATGCACTTAATGCAATTTATCTATGAAGATACTGCTTCTGTTAAAAGATCTAAATTGATAAGGTTAAATTCACAATTTGAGAATCTAATAATGCACGAGGATGAGTCAATAACTGATTTTTATTCAAAGTTGTGTCATATTACAAATTTTGCTTATATGCTTGACCTTTATAGATACATAAATTGTTAGTAAAATCTGTAGATCTGTTCCAGACAAATTTCAAGCAAAAATCTCTATCCTTGAAGAAGTAAAAAACACCGATAAGATGATGGTTGCTGAACTTGTTGGCATTCTTTAAAATTTTAAAATAATCATAACAATAGGAAGCAAAAAGGTAAAAGCATTGCTTTCAATATTAAGACTAAAAAATATGATGATGAAAGTAATGATGAGTTTGATGAAACTGATTCAAAACAGATTGCTTTTCTAACAAAGAATTATGTCAAGTTCATAAAAAAAAATTTCGGGAAAAAGAATCCAGGGAAGATGTCAAGTTCAAGTGATGAAAAATTCAGCAAGGAGAATGATGAAACAATTCGAAAATAACTTGATAGGAAAGGGCATATTCAATGCTATGAGTGTTTTGGTTATGGGCATATTCAATCTAAATATACTAATCTGAAAAAGAAAAAGAACAAGGGAATGCCAGCCATATAGAGTGATGATTTAGAGACTGATTCAGATGGCCAAGAAAGCATAAGCAATTTTGTTGTATTCACAGCATCTACAGCTAATAAAGTAAAATCTATTATGTCCAGCATAACCGACAACTGTAGTAAAGCTAATGAACAACATTCAGATGCAGAAGATGATCTTGAATATTATGAGGAGTTGCAAGAAACCTACAATGCACTTTCTATTGAATGGATGAATCAAAAAGAGGAAATCAAAAATTTGAAAAAGGAAAATGAAGTACTGCAATGTGCGAAAGTCTTTGCTAGAATGTGAGAAAGCCTTTGTTGAAAATTGCATCAATGAATTGGAGTCTGCCTTGAAAGACAAACCAGAGCATCTTGAGAAAATTATAGTAGAACTGGTTGAAAGCAAAAAGTGTGTTGATCAACTCAGAATTGGTTTTGCAAAACTTGACTAGGTTTTGAGCCTTCGAAGAGACAGTTCCAACAAGCATGGCTTGGGTTATTCAGAAGGTAATATTGCGTCTTCATCAAATACTGTATTTGTGAAAGCTTCAACATCAGGTAACATTTCTAAATCATGTTCAAAAAGGTCAAGTCCTAACTCAAAAAGTAATGATGTTTTTGTGTCCCTTTGAGTTCTTTTAAATCTAGTCCTGAAAAGGAAAAAAAGGTTCATTCCAACATGTTATTTTTGTGCTGTCAAATGGCATATTAGATCTAGATGTTTTAAATTGTTTAGTCTTCTACATGAGAGGTCGAAACAGTTCAAGCAGTCAACTACATCAGGACAACACTGGGTTAAAAAGACAGAACCAACTACAATCTAGCTTTTACTACACTTGATGATTCTTCTAATGACTTTTGGTATTTTGACAGTGGTGGTTCCAGGCACATGATTGGAAATGAGAATTTTTTGAAAAATTTTGAGTCATGTAGGGAAAGAAATCTCACATATGGTGATGGTGCAAAGAGCAAGGTAATCGGTAAGAGAACTTTAAATGTTAAAGGCTTACCAGAATTTTAAAATGTTTTACTTGTTGATGGGTTGAAAGCTACTCTGATTAGCATTAGTTAGATATATGATGACAGGTATGTTGTTAACTTTACTAAAAAAAATGCATGATTTTAGATGACAAAGGAAAATACATTTTAGAAGGAAATAGATCTTCGAATAATTGCTACTTATTAACAAATGCACTTCATACTAAGATATCAAACTTGGAATTGTGGCATCAAAAGTTAGGACATTTAAACTACAAAGATTTGGTCAAACAAACTAAATTAGGTGATGTTAGAGGTGTTTCTAAACTTAATAATAAAATTGATGGAGTTTGTGGACCGTGTTAATTGGGAAAACAAATTAGAGGAGCATATAAGTCAGCTTTACATCTTAGCACATCTAAAATACTTGATTTGCTTCACATGGATCTCGTGGGTCCTATGCAGATTGAAAACATTTCTGCTAAGAGATAATGTATTTGTTAGTGTCGATGATTTCTCTACATATACTTAGGTTGATTTTATTATAGAAAAATCTAACACTTTTGAAGCTTTTAGGAATCTTTGTGTCAAGCTTGAAAATGAGAAAAACAGAAACATTAGCATAATAGTAAGGATAAGGAGTGACCATGGAAAGGAGTAAGAAAATGTTAGCTATGCTAATTTTTGCAAATACCATGGAATTGTACATGAATTTTCAGCCCCCAAAACACCTGAACAAAATGGTGTTGTAGAGAAAAAAAATAGGACACTTCAAGAGATGATTAGAGTGATACTCAATAGCAAGAAGTTGACTAAAAGGCTATGGCCTGAAGTAATAAGCATTGCTTGTTATATTTCAAATGCAATTTTTGTAAGACCTAGCACTAATCAAATTCCCTATGAGATTTTAAAAGGAGGAAAACTTAACTTGAAGTATTTTCATATCTTTGGATGCAGGTGTTATATCTTAAATGATAGAGAGTAGTTAGGAAAATTCGATCCTAAAAGTTATGAAGGAGTCTTTTTGGGATATGCACTAAACAGTAAGTCATTTCTAGTTTATAATCTTCGAACTAAGACTATAATGGAGTCTACAAATATAGTGTTCGATGACTTTAAGGATTATGCAAAGTACTTTCCTGAAGAAAGCATAACTAGCTTCATAGAAAACTTGCGAGTTGAGTGTTTATGTAATTCAGCGTTAGACATCGAGGTTATGTTTTACTTAATAGTGTGTTGTTAAGTTATCAGCGACAGAGAGTGGACAGTATCACTAGAGTTTAAGATCTTGGAGCGATTTTGTTTTACAAAGATTAGGTGAGTGTGTGAGAGTGAGTCAGCGCTATAAACGCACCTAAAGATTGTACAAACAAGAACTTAGTGAATTGCAACTCTAAGCTATCCATGGATGTATGTTTTTATGACCACGTAAATCCTCATGTGCTATTTTATATTACAATTTACTGTTATATTACGTATAACTAACCATACTTTCAGATCTCACAGCCTTGAATTTTTTTTTAGGCATAAAAATATTCTAAGCCTTGAATTCTTTATGACATCAGCAAAAGGAATTATTATTATTCTTAGGTTTATCTATTTTTCAACAAATTCTTAAGCTTAGTTTCCTTTTAATTGAATTTTATAAAGATAAAATTCTATTTAGAATGCTTTAAAATTAAAATATCTTACACTTTGGTTGTTTAAGGGAATTCACTCATACATGTTAAAAAAAAAAAATATCATTGTGTCATTTTCATTATGGGCCAAGAAGAGTATAAAGATTGAATTCAACTTGGTGTGAGTATTTGTACATTGACCTAGTGGCATAACCAACTACCAGGCAAATGAATTAATTCAATTTAACACAACATCTAGACAATGATTGGAAGTGTCTATAGTTGCAGTAGCTTGGCCATACAAAAGGTTGATGAAGGCAAGTGACCATCTCAAGTGCAGGTCTTCGAGGAACTACCTGGGAAGTCATCTACATAATCCTAAGATTGCATAATCAGTAGGAGTTATAAATTCTTCAAAGTAAGCCTTATTCAACATTTGCTTTCATTGAAGGTTCAATATACTTCATTTCTCCTGAATTTTTTGCTTATGACCTTTATTTTCATCTTTTTGTGAATTGATTATTGTTGTAGTGCTTTGCTTTTCCTCTTTCCTCGTATCTTTGTCCGCTTTCTCTTTTCCTTCAAAAAATAGAAAAATAAATATATTTAGACTTAAAAGTTGTTTAAAAAAATCAAACCTTATATTCCTACCTTAACTTGTTTTTTCTTTTCCTTCGTACGATTACTTCATAACATAATGCAGCTTAATCTAAATTTGCTTAGTACTTCCTTTGTTACAAATAATTCTTCCTTCACTGATAGGGTACTACTCTTCTTAGATTCATTTAATTCTTTGGATATTAAATGATACCTTTTCGACAAACCTTCATATTTCTGTAGAAGCATTGAAAAGTTTAATATAGTCTAAAAATAAGTTAAATTCAAGTATGAAGCAATAAACAAAAGAGTATTAACAAAATAAATAGTGGGGAAAATACCAAAGTTAACCCAAAAGTAGCCCCATTTAGAAGAATTTCATCGTCAAGGGATTCCAAGCATTTCTTATCTTTGGAAGGAGCAAACTCCTTTATTGTAGACATTGTAACACTAGGGTTTTCCAGTAAAGATATATTTTCAAAAGCTGGACATAATCTAGAGCTTCCTTCTATCTCTTTTGATGTAACATTCATATTAGGCGGATAAGATGAACACGGAACCAAACTTGAAGTATAAATCCGTGATTCAATAGGAATAGGATCAACATTGATTGTAGAAAAAGCTTTGTCTTTCTTCCTAGCCTAATAATCATTTTCATCGCATTCTCTTTTTCTATTATGCTGAAATTCATCTTCTTTCAAATCTGAAATTTTTCCTCGATAGCAAAAATCATTTTCATTGAACCTTCTTGTGCTAAAATGTCTATACATGTTTTGGATGCTGAATTTGTTTCCTAAGTTCAGTTTGTATTAGAAGTTCAATGATGATATAAACAAAGACACATATCTTTTTTAGAGGAGACGTGTCAAATTATTCTTAAATTTACGTTTAAAAGATAAATATTAGGGTGAGGTGGGGGGGCGGGGTGGTGTGCGCGGGCGGGGGGCAAATGATGGAGCGAAATTTACTAGGCTATTATTTGGGTTTGGGCAGTCTCAAGTCCGAAGTCTAAAAGCCTTTAGCTTAAACAAATAATTCCAAAAAATTCACTTAAAGGGATAGCTGGTAGGGATGGCAAAAATACTCAGGCAGGGCAGGTAACTTGATCCTCGGCTCGGTCTTGCTAGGGAATTTCTGAGAATTTGGGGTAATTTTACGGAGGACGGGAAGTGCAATGCCAGGGACTACCTGAATTCATTTTGCCTGCATCCCAATTCCCAAATAACTTGATTTTAGTCTCTCTTCTATGTTGCTTGCCATTGTGAGTGTCACGATTGGTTTCATTGTTTTGATGTTTGATGCTCGAATTGGGTTTCTCAGTTAGGAGATTTCAAAAAATGTAGGGATTTTCTATGTTGGATTAATATCCATTCTCTCCTTTGAGTAATGAGTGCCTTTTGAGTACATGTGCCGTAAAGACTATATCTCTATTTCCGTAGCCCAAGCCTTTGATCTCAAAGTCACCATCACTAAAGGATATGTTAAAGGCTCCGATAGTATTCATAATGAAGTTAGGAGAAGTTATCATGTTGTGACATGACCCAACCCAATTATTGCTGTTCATAGGATCCTAACGTCCTATGAAAGTGATAATCAAGAATTGTCTCATTAAAATTAAACTCAAACAATACAACATTTATCCGAAAAATTTTTAACAAAAGAAATACTTTCAAAAATGTTAATAGGGTTTTAGAGTATACTTTTCTACATGAATAAATAAAAATATTTAGTCAAAATTCGGTAGAGTTTCCTTTATCTTTCAGATTTATCACGACCTACAATTTATCAAAAAAATACTTCTAATATTCACAATATTATCTCAAACCCTCTTTCAACCATTATCAAAATATAGAAAACAAAAAGGAAATAGATATTTTATTGGCTTATATAAATGAAATGTATACATAACATCCAAAATAAATTTACACATCTTAGCAAAAGGTCAAAAAGTGACTGTAGTCATGTGGTCAATCTTGTACATGAGGAAATGCTCAGCACCAAAGCCAACAACAACCTGAGTGGGGGAAAAGAAAAGAAAATAAAAAAATAAAGGAAAAAGGTGAGTAAATTGCTCAGTAAGTGGAATAAGTTAACAGTAATACATAAATGGTTTAAATCATATAAAACATAATAAATTTTACGAATATTTAATATAAAAATAAACTTTATTAATAAATGATAATTATCAATTGTATCATAAAGATAATAGTAATAGTAATGCTTTAAATTGAGGACAAATCCACTTTTCAATAAATCAGGAATGGTGTGAATGGGACTTTCATCTTGCCAGAGCGTTTGCGACTATAATACTATGTCAAAGCCTCTTTCAAGACTTAAGGGAATACAAACAAGTCATGGGAATGTCTGGAGAAAGGAGTCGCCACCCAATTATTCAATTAGGAATGAATGTGGGTAATCTGATCTCTCGCTTCAGGACCTAAACTAACCTCATCCCTTCAGAGATGGGTTCGGGAAGTCAGGTATAAGTCATTTAGCCCGCCCGGATAAATCCGACCTCCACTTGGGAAATACCAAATAAAAATAGCTCGTGTTGTTACTTAGTCCGCTTAAGTGATTTGTTTATGTATACTTTTTCATTTTTATCTTTTTTAGATATGCGAGGTAATTATTCAATCGAAACAGTTGTATATTCATACCAAGAAAGAGGGAGGAGAATAGATTACATTTCCATCATACATGGGGGAAGGGGAGAGGATTACAACATTTGTTATTCAACAATAAAATAATGAAATATTTTATACATTCATAAATTTGAACATTCATTCTAAGTAAT
Organism: Boswellia sacra; assembly: GCA_013180625.2. Lineage (NCBI taxonomy): Eukaryota > Viridiplantae > Streptophyta > Magnoliopsida > Sapindales > Burseraceae > Boswellia > Boswellia sacra. Next base: position 135,180 of record SNVD02005835.1, read on the forward strand.
GGTTCCTCACCATCAATGTGAGTCCACCATCACTTCATGGCATCACACAATTACACTTCTTAATATACAAACATTCATACAAATTAGTAATCAAATAAAGCCATAATCTAATATCATGACATTCTAGCCTGGATTTTGATAAATTTTATTATAGCAATTCTACCTATTGCTTATTCTAGCATAATTTACATCAATTATCATGGCATTCAGCATGTCATTCATGACATATTCTAGCCTAAACATGGTAATCATGACATATTCTTGCCTAATTCAAGCAATCATCATCAAACAAGCAATTCAAAGGCAAAACGATAATTCTTACCTATTCTATGCTATTTCCTAGCATTGATTAAAGCGAATAAATTATCCTAGCATGATTCTTATCATTTTCTCTTAAACATGATTCTAAACATGTACTCTTAGGCATGTTTCTAAGCATTCACGAAGAAACTAAACTCGTAAGCATGATTCTAATAAAGGAGAAATTGTGTAACTTACCTCGACAAGCTTATCTATCTTGCAAAATAAATAGGGTTAGAACAATTCATAATAACCCTAGTATGCTCTTAATCATAAAATTAAATTCTAAATATGCTTCTTCTAAGCAAGAAAAATAAAATAGAAAATAAGAGGGAGGAGAGAATTCTGCTCTCAAGACATATCCTCTTCGGGTCTAGAGCAATAAAACGCCTAAAAATCTTTATACTGGAAAAGACTTCTCGAATTCTGGATCATATCTTCAAGAGGAAGAAAAGATGATTGTATTCGACAATCGGTGTGTCTTGCAAAGTGAGAGGAGGGTAATTTATATAGGAAAGGGGTGAAGATGAAAAACGAAGAAACAAAACAGAAAAGGAATGTCTATAATGAAATTTTTTGAAAATAAGCCATAAAGGGCTAGACAGCCATCTCCAAATGGTCAGGCAGCTATCTGATAGCCAATCGGCCATTAGCCAATAGCCAGGCTACTGTCTTGGACAATTGGGCAGCTGTTTGATGGTCGGTTAGTCAATATTTCTTCAGCCGCTTCCTTTTTTGCCACCTTTGATTTTGTCCCTTCAGACCTTTGCTCCTTCGATCACACATAACTTCTTGGATTGAACTCTGATTTGTGATCTATAAGTTTCTTTGAAAACTAGACATCTGTAGCTTCGCAAAGATATATGACTCATCACCAGATTCCTTTTGGATTAGTTTCTGTGGTTTTTCAAAGTTACATGTCAGTTTTCGAGGTTCTTCACCAACTCCTTCTCACCCTTCTATTCTTGACTCTCAAGGGGATTTTGGTCATTTTTTCCTCAACAATCATCTTTATTTCATCATTGAATCTAAAAAATTTAGTGTCTACAAATGGAATTTCTACAAATACTATACTTGGCTACATTGGATATATCCTAATTAATATTTGGCTATTAGCATAAAAGAATAAAGAGAATATGGGGGGCCAGATCAAAAGCCATATGCACAAGAGCGAATGGGAGAATAAAAAGAATAGAGAAGGAGAGCCAAAGCCACCATATTCTCAGTGATCTCATCTTAAACATATTGCCAAGACTTTCAGTAAAATCACTTGTGAGATTCAAATGTGTTAGCTAGTGATGGCATTCTTGTATTAGCCAACTTAAACTTAGTGACGTCAAGCTTCTTTTTTTCAACTAACCATTGCATTCAATTTGTTAACCTTGAAGCTTTGCCAAATATGGTCACCCAGCACTTTATCTTCCGATTTTGCTTGAATGATTTGAGATAATTGGTTCCTGTAATGGCTTGTTTTGTGTGGTTATGAAGAATGAAGATGCTGTAGCGTTGTGTAACCCACTGACAAGGACTTATAGGGGTATTGCACAATTACAAAGTGATCCTGTATTTGATCATTGTGATCGATTTGGATATGGTTACGGCTAATCAACTGATTATTACAAGATTTTAAGAGTAATGGATTCTTCAATGTTTGCATACAGTACAGTAGACACATTACGAATTCATATCTATTCATTAACTATTGATTCTTGGAAATAAAAAAAAAAATTCACCTAGCCTTGTTCTCCGTACATATATTTATCAGAGTCAGCAGATGGACATTGGAGGAAGATAATCGGATCAAGTTGATGAGCATCCCACGCCTGAAAAACTTCAAACCTGTTTGCCTTATGAAAGATGGTCAAGTCCTGATGAAGTTAGGTGATCCATTTTATAGCTTTAACCTTCATCAAAGGTGTGCAAATGCATTCTCCTTGTTCTCTCCAGATAAGAAGAAATTTAGAAGTCTTGAGAATGACGAAAGTGACATTTAGATATGCTGCAAGATTCCATTATAGGATAACATATACATAGACTTTAGTTTCACCTTTTAGGTCGAAAAAGACCTTTTCTGATACAGGGGCACTAGTACAAAGGATGCTGGAGATGTTGAGAACAAAAAAGCATGTATGCAATATAAGGAAAAAGTTTGATCACCATCCAAGGGTTAATTGGGAGCAATGGCAAAGGCAAGACCAGACAAAGAAGAAAGGGTACAAGAAGGTAGCCAGATGTTACGGCCCGCCCAATTAGCTTGTTAGAGTTAGCCCAAATATGCATAAGGCTTGGCCTAGCTTCTAACAAGCTTGCAAGCCCAATCCCATATTCTAAAATTCTCTAGCAAGCCAAGTTTCTAGAATTCTCTTTTGTAAATATCTAGATATTTCAGTAGAAGTATCTAGATAGTGAATTAGGACCCTTAAATGCATTAGATCTTAGCCATCCATTTAAGAGGTGGTTCACTATAAATACCCCTCCAAGGCTCATTTGTAAATCACCCAAGCATTCAAGCAAAGTTGTAAGGAAGCATTCTTGTGTAATACAAAACTCTATTGTTTAGCAATACTTGCCTCTAGTCTTCCATCACTTCTCTTCTTGCCTACAAAGCTCTTTAGCTCAACAGTCCTATCTTCTCCTTGGGCGAGAAGGCAAACAACAAGGCTTACTTAGCAACTTTCGAGTTCAAGTTGTTTAAGTACCGCACGAGCGTGTTGCGCAAACCTCTAAGCTCGTGACACATAGCTTAGCTTCTTTGACTCTGCTCGAAATAACTTGCAGTTAGCCTAGGCAATGAAACTCTAAGTATCTTCTCTTTGATCTTCATTTTCAACAACAATCTTAATTTCTCATGAACACATTACATATACCACATCTTCTTACAGAGTTGTTTTGCTTGATATTAGTATCTTTTTCTAAATCTCTCTGCAGAGCAGTTGCTATTTTCAATTCAGCAAGTGATATAAAATTTAGAACCGATCAAACTTCACAAAAGCTTTGATTCTTGCGATATATATTTTAATGTTAATTAAGGATATTTAATTTTGTAATTATGATGAATGGTTTAAGCTGCTGAGAACTCAGCAATCAACATGCTTTGAGGGATAAGTATAGCACATAATTTAAACATAATTTAAAAAGTCATGTAAATACAGAAATTATTTATGTGTCTAAAGCAAGAATTGTCACAAAAAGGGTTTCTACTCGGTATGAATTTTGTGTACTAAATTACTCCTAGATTTGAATTATTTATTAAGTTGTGCTTTAATTTTATTTTCACAGGTATTTTCATATATTTATATATAAGCCCCTAACTCATATAAACCAAGGGCCATGTCTTTTAGCAGTTTTTCTTTTAAAGTGCTCTTATCTTGATTAATGTTTGCTCTTTAACGGGTTAATGAAGTTTCATTTTATCTGGTTTCTAAATCCATTTCTTGATTTTCATTGTTTCTCTTTAGGTGTGCTCTATCCAATTAATAAATCTACACCTTAATTGGCGTTGTTCTTGGCAATTTAAGAATTGCTATACCTTGTTCATAGAAATAGTTTAAGGTTTGTTTTTAATTATTTTGAAAGATTTTATGTTGTTCAATGTGTCATGATAGCGTTTTGCATGAAATAGAATATGGATTAGACACCATTTAAAGAACAAATTTATAGACACCTCATTAACTATTATAACTTGGCCTAGAAACTAACTCAGTTCCTCATCGTTCCTCACATCTAATGAATATGTTAGATATGACTGAATAAAATGAAAAGAACAATTTACTTGAAATAAAAATCGATGGACAGAATGATAATTGAGTTCGCCAGAGAAAAGTTTTGAACTTGTTGAGATTTTTGCAGAGGAAGAAAGATGGTGGTTCGATCAAGGGAGCCAGGCAGAGAGAGGGGTAATATGAACAGTAACACGCGTTGAGAGAGGGAGACGCGCGAAAGTCTTATGCTATCTTAATTTAAGGTTGTAGGGGTGTTAATTTTGGATGGGGTTATGTCCTTCGTACACCTTATTTTACAATCCTATTACTCACTCAACTTCAACAAAACACAACTCACTGAACTTCAACAAAACACAGATTAATTAAAATATTATGCAATCCACCCCCTTATACTATACTATACATGCTACCAAACAAAAGAACCCATAATGACTAATATCCCTAATTTATAATTTAAACCTTAAATTTGAATTTTTTATTAGTTTATAAATAAAATTATGAACAACTTTATTGTTAGAAAGTTAATATCCATTATAGTTGTCAAATTTTGGATTGTTTCTCAATTTTCATACACACAAGATTAATTTAAATTTAAATATCAGAAATCAAATGTCATTTTGCAAGAACACAATATAGATATGATTAAAAAAGATAGAGAAGATAAATTAAAAAGAAAAAGAAAAGTATATTTTTATTGGGTGAGGAGATTTTATGACTTTAACAAGGCTCTGGGATAGATGAGAGCATTCTACTTCCACTTCTCCTTTATTTTCATTTTTATTTTTTGGACTTTTTTTTATTTAGGTAAAACTAATCCACGTGACTAGGATTTAAAATAATCAACAAGTATTTGAATAGTTAATATTTTGATTTATCAATCTCTTTGTTTTTTCCTTGAATATCTCTCGTTCCCATAGCTTTCTATTTTGGAAGAAAAGTTTTTTTGGGCGAGAAAAACCATGACCGAGTTTGATGAAATTTGTGGGCTATCTATATGAAAAGACAATTAAAAGGATATTTGAGTAACATGAAAGGGGTGTGATAAGAGAATAAAAGGTTTGTTTTTCTTAAAAAATAAATGGTTAATGGCGTCTCTTTAGTTTGATATCGGTGACAAATAACACGACTCCTTTTTTTAGAAACTTGAGCCCATTCTAGCCCCCCTAATAACGCCTTTGTCTTACTTAGGCATCATAGTACTTTTGCTTGTATCACCACCAATCTGGAGTGACGACACCCTGTACATCCTTGGATGAGGCCATCAAATTCTTCATTAACCTGTAAAGGTGTAGAATATGGCTCTAACAAGAACATTTTAGGGTCTTGAATCAAACTCATGCCTCACGTTCAATTTATGCTCTTTTAATAAAATCTCCACATGCACACGTGCATGCACACACACACACACACATATTAAAATAATTTACTTAACTCTAAACTTGAATCTTCAACCATTCATTTTATTGGATTTAATGGTGGAGCTAAAAGTAGAAATGACACATATAATGTAGCCAACTCAACAAGTCAAACTTTGTTGTTGATCAAAAGTGGAACTATAGTTTGAATGATGTTGTTGATCAAACTTTGCTTCATACCAAATATAAAGTGTTACATAAGATAACATAGTGTAACCCCTCGACTCATCAAACAAAAATTAAGCAACAAAGGGCAAAATTTCTTTATTGTTTAGGTATAAGAAGAAGCACTAACGTAAGTCATTGGATTTATTGAATGATTTTAAAAGGTTCTGAGCATGAATCAGGTTATCATTGACTACTTTTTCCTTGTTTGATCTATGGTATTCGCAAAATGGTTTGGAAGTTCATAGAACAGAGGAAACGGAACTAGTTCATTTATTATAGAATGGATGCTTTCTTGAAGAGACAGAAGAGAACAACAACTTAGGGGAAGAATTCACTGATTAGGCATTTAGTACAACAATGCCGACCCCAGAAAACATCTCATTTAGGTCAGCTGACTAACACTTTAATGTAATGTCTCTAACTTGGCTTCTTGTCAGGAATCTACCTAAGAGAATGGATATTTTCTACAATTTTTATTAACATTTGTATGAATAAATAAAGTTTCTTTATTTATCTTACACTATTTAATTGTATCAATGATTTAAGGTTCCATAGCTTATATATTGATAAAATTTCAGTTTACATGAGGTGGTCATATATGGGAGACAAAACTTTATCGTAGCTCAAATTTTATTCACATCCGATAAACATAATTGGGCACGTTGTTTGGACAAGGTTGTTGTGCTATTTGTCTCAATGGAAATAGTGAGTCTTGAACTATTAAAGTAGAAATGTTAGAGCAAAGACACTTGTACCTTTTGAAAGCATTGAAGATGGGCTAAGTTCAATTGATTATATGGTGTAAATACCGTAACTAAATTTAAATTCCACATTAGAGTAGCTAAAGGCATATTTACCTTAAACTTGAGTGGATAGTGTACCTCTGGTTTGTAGGCTATGATCTTTGATTAGAATAAAAAGTGAAATCTAAAATGAAAGATCAATACCTTGGCTAGTTAGGATTATAAGATATGTATGCTAGAGAACACTATACCATAGATGTGGAATTCATGACTCTAAAAGGTTTAAGGAGTACCATATTAAGAATTTTACAAGGTTTGAGATGATAATCTTGGCCAAGTATTTAATAAAGTACATTAAATTAAAATTTAATTTTATTAAACCTCAAATCATTCAAATAGTGTAAAACTGGTCAAGGATAAAGATGTAATTGGAGGGGTAAAACAATAATTTTCCTAACACCAATTATTGGAATTCTATGAGGTTATTTATGTTAACCTATTGCTCAATGGATGCCCTAATGGAATAATTTAATCAGATTAAATTATTAAGTTCTCTGATAAAAAAGAGTATTTAATTCAAGAGTTCAACTTTAGGCCTATGGTGAAATATAGCCAAAGTTAATGGATAATGCCTGCTACAATTATGAGATAATGGAGCATGTTTGCTACCATGTATAGTATAATAAAAAAGGTGTATAACTTTTCAATAAGCTGTGTTTGGTTCCAAATTAAGTGAGGATAGGATTGTATAAAACTACAAAAGGAGTGCATAATGCAACAAAAATTATCACATGGAGGACCCTAGGTTATCATCAATTAACGCTATTAGCATTGTCTCTCTCTTTTTTGGAAAGCTCTCATATCTCTCCTCTCGATCGAATCTTTTTCTCATTATCATCTTCCTATCTTTTAGACCTAATCTCAAGCCTCATCAAATATCATTGTATCCCTTCTTGCACGATGATGGTTAATTGCATGTGATCTTCTCTTCTTCTACAGTATGTCTAAGCCTTTTTTTAGATCTCTTCTCTTCTCTTTGCCTTTTTTTGTCTTTTTTTTTTTTTGGTTGTTTAGGTTGGTTGGGTGGATAGGGTAGGGGTTAGTTCTTGAATTACACATTTTCTTTCACATGGGGTTAATCATTTTTTGTTTGTTTCTCGTGAAAATTTTGAAATTGATATGGGTTTTGACGTTTGCTTTTTTGGGTTTGTGTCAAACAGTCAAACTAAAGCTGGGAAGTTGTCAATTTTTGAAGTTCTTTTAGCTTTGTATTGATTTGTTCTTCTATTGATGTGGGTTGTTTCATTAATTTTGCTTGTTGTCAAAGTAAATTATGGAGATCAGAGGGTTGTTTTTTTCCTTAGAACTAACAAAGCAAACAATTTTTTTTTGGAGTTTTTTTTTCTTTTGTAGAATTAATGTGAAAATTTTTATCTTTATTTGGAGCTAAAAGGATGGATCTTTGATAACTATTAGTTTAAATTGATGAATTTTGATTTTTTTATTAAAATTTATATGATTTATTTTTAAATTATTTTAATTTAATGCACAAACAATATTACAATCCAATTCAATCTTTTACCAAACACAGTATTGTCTAGCATTTATCCAAAACAATGACAAAGCAAACACAATATAGAGTGAGAATAGGACTTTCATCCCGCTAAATCGTTTTGTGACTTCACCACTATGTCAAGGTCTCATCGACATAAGGGAACAAGCCACAAAGGCAAGTTTAGAGAATGAAATAGAGTTGCCACTCATGTTCTAACTATGAAAAAATATTGAGTGACAGTAGTTCAATCCCTCGTTTCTAGACCTACGTGGGACCTAGTGCCAAGTCTGAACACTTCAAGACTGCGGAATAGCCTTCAGGACAAGCTTCAAAATTTTGATTTACTTTCTCACCACTTCAGTTCCTAGGTATGTATGAAAACTGTCTGAACGAGACATGTGGGTATCTTAAAATCATTGGACTATGTCGGATGAACAATATCGAATGTACAATGACGAATGAACAGTATTGCATGAATAATATTCAGTAAAATAGTACTGCGTAGATAGTGATCGGTGAATAGTACTACATGAATAATGCTTAATGAAACAATGCTACATGAACAATGGCAGCTTGTTCCTTGTTCTTGTTCAACTCTTACAATATTAACCTAATTCATCCTTTTATGTCTCTGTTAATCTGTATCCAATTTTGACTAGTAAACCTAATCCTATGAGGCTGAGTCTAACTAATTTTCTAGCCTTCCAAAACTTAAACTCATTAAGTCTTTAATTAGGCTTTTAATACTTAATTAGGTTCAACCCAATTTTGAGTAGGCTTTTAATTAATCACATTAATTATAAGCCCATTAATCTAATTAATTAAATTAGCCTAAATACTCTATTATTTAATAATTTGATTAATTAAATAATGAGCCTATTTACTATTCAAATATATTTAATTTAATATCGGGGCTTTATTCTCTGGTAAACCTAATTACATTAATTTCTCAAGTCCAATCCTTGTTCAGACAATTTATATCACCTACCAGAGAGACCTTGATACACATATTTAATTATAAGCTCCAATAAGTTTAACCAGTATCATGTTCTCTCATAACTATAGTGGGTCTCACTTATTAACTTTAGTTCATTCCACTATAGGTTTAAAGTTGCACTATTAAATTAAATTCTCTTTATAGAGAGTTTAATAATTTAATTTGATTAAATTATTTCTTTAAGCTTTATCAATTGAGCTTCAGGTTTGTATAACTACCTTTTATGGAGTACCAATAATTGGAGCTAGGTATGATTTACCATGTTACCTTTCCAATTACATCTTAAGCCCTTGATGCTAGTTTTACACGATTTAAATGAGTTGAGATTTATTAGAATATAACTTAGTTTATTGAACAACTTTGATTAAACACTTGGCCAAGATTCTCTCAAATAAAACCTTGTAGAACCATCAATGTGGTATTCTACAATCCTTTCAGAGTTATGAATTCCATATCTATGATATAGTGTCTACTAGCATATAGATCTTACAATCTCAACTAGTCATATTGACCTTGCTCTTTTAGATCTCACTTTCTAGTCAAAGACCATAGCCTACATACTAGAGGTACACTACTCACTCAGGATTAGGGTAGGAATTCCTTTAGTGCGCAGGTGTAGAAATTCACATTCGGTTACGGTATTTCCATCAAATGAATAATTTCTATGTGGTCTATATTTAATGCATTCATGATACACAAATGTCTTTGTTCTGAAGTCAACTACTTGAAATGGTTAGGGACTCACTATTTTACCATTTAAGACAAACAACACAACAACCTTATCCAAACAAAGCGTTTAGCTTTTGCTTATAGGTTGTTAACTAGGTTTGCGCTATGATAAAGTTCTATGTCGCATATATATCTCATTTATATAGAACTTAATCAATGTACAAGCTCTAGAGCCTTTAGTCATTGATAAAATCATATTTGGGCATAAATAAATAATAACAACTTTATTTATTATTAATGTTTACAAATTATAGAAAAATATTCATACTCTTAGGACATATTCCTAACAACCTAAACAAGCTTCACCTTTCAGAGATGGGTTCAGGAAGTGAGGTACGAGATTCTACTCACCTGAATGTGAATTCGGCCTTCACTTGGGTTTGCTAAGTCAAAAGTTTTTATTATGTTAATGCTTATTCTAGTTTATCTTAATTCATTTTAACACACAACTAATTTTATCTTGTTTAGTATGTAAGTTGTGTACATGTTATACATCCAAAGAAAGAATAAAGAAGAATAAAGTTACATTTCCAAAAAAGCACGGGGGAAAGAGGATTAGCCACATGAATATATTTTGAATATTTTTAGGAACAAGGCCAAGTGTTTAACCACATGAATATATTTTGAATATAGTTGTTTTATTTAGATGTTAAATAAAATAATGACATTTCACATGCCATATAGAGAAAGACCAAATGCCATATTGTGCATTATAACATGTTCATACATCCATGCATTGATTTATATATATTTAATCAAAAAGTTTGATTAATGAGTTATATAAATCAAAATTATTTAAATAATTGGATTAATTAAAGTAATTAATAAAGTGACTTATATATTTATCAAAATGTTTGATAAATAGAATACAATTCATAAACTTAATTAATGAGATTAATTAAGAGTCAAAATGTGGATATAAGTGTTTCAAAGAGTTTGAAAGTGTTATGTAGATCACATTTTAAATCAAAATCCCAAGCTTTTAAATGTTTGAATGGGACAAGGTTTTATAAAATAAACTTAAGGTCTCCATTTTTGGTCAATTTGGATAGGCTATTCATGAGCCTCATCTTGGCCCTTTTTAGGGTCATGTTCCTTATAGGAGAGCTTATGTAGTTGTCTTCCAAGATTGGCACTCCAATAAGGGTAAATTCATTCCAAAAAGCTATTAGTGTTATTTCCTATAGATTTCTCATTTTAATGCAATTTTGGAAGTGATTTAAACAATGGTTATACACTCAATGTAGTTTTTGAAAAGATATTCCTTATAGGAATAATTTCATTAATTAGGGCCAAATGTATGGTGTTTATTATTATTGACATAAGTTATTTGGAAATAATAATAATTAAAAATAGTTCTAGTTTAATCAAATAGAGTTATCATATTTTCCTATAGGAAAGTGGTAATTATTTGATTAAAGCACTACAAAATATATTACAAATTATTTTGGGTAATTACATCTGCATTTTTGCATCCCACGTGTCATGTAGTCATATTCTAAAAGAATATATAGTCATTGATAAGGGATGTTTATTTTTACAAAAAATAAATCCAATAACTTCTTTTGTAAAAGTGATCACATGCTCTAAGGAAATATATATGGAATGGAAATTATAGCTAGATATTAAAGACCATGTGATAGTCAAGGTTATGTAAAGTGGAAAGAAAGTCTTGGCATTGTACTACAAGCTCAAAATTATAAGTGGGTCCTTGAAGAAAAATATATATTCACTTTATAATGAGTAGTTGATTCCAAATGATGAAGAATACTTTGAAAACCGGAGAAAGCAATTGCAATAACCAAGTTATATATTCACTTCTTTGAACCAAGTGTTGGAATTGAAGCTTATATATATGGCTAATGAAAAGATATCATTTTTCATTTCAAGGGTTGTATAGTGAGGAAAAATTGATACACTGTTGAATTCTTTATCTTCTTCTTTATTTTGAATAAAGATATATTTTGATAAAGAATTATAATTTCTCTCAAAATCCCAAAAAAAAGTTGCTAAAGACATTAAAACCAAAGTCCAATGTTCTTATTGAAACCAAACCTTAAGGGTAAGGTCTACAAGAACAGATTTGGAAAGGTTTTAAAGTCTAAAACATGGAAGACAAAGAATGAAGCTCAACCAATTGGAAAATGTTTCCATATGGACTTAAAAGGGTATTCGAAAAGAGGTTGCATAGCATATAAAGCTTGCTCAAGCAATATCTTTTCTAGAAGTATTCTTTGTAGAATATTTCATTAAGTATTTGAATTATTGATATTGACCATGTATGTTCTTTGTAAAGGCCAAATAGGAATCAATTTGTAGATGGAGGTGAACTTGTCATAAGGCTTATGTATGAAGAATTGGTGTTTATTTATGCTATTAAAGAACTGTATATTTTGATATTTTTAGTTTTGGATAATTGTTATTTTTCCAAATAATGTCTATGAAATATTGAATTTTGGTTACTTATTTAATAAAATCCTAGTTATTCATTTTCTTTAACAAGTTTGTTGTTACTAGAAAGAATAAATAATTTTATTTTTTTTGGAAATGTACATAACAATTTGTACATGATGAACACTAAAAGTTGAATCAATAGATGACATCAAGTTAAATAAAGGAAGAGTTAAATTGTCTAACTAATGAGACATACTTATGGCACCTTAGACTAGGCCAAATAAATAGGATCCAAAGAATGGTTAATACAAGCCACTAAGTTTGTTAGTGGTCAAACCTTTACCAGCTTATGAATCATGCCTACAAGGAAAGATGTTCAAAGGACCATTCGTGGCCAAAGGATATCAAGCCAAATAATGTCTAGAGTTAGTACACATAAAATGTTTATGCATAAAATTAGTGTTAATACAAGAAGTATTTCACGAGATGATTACTCAATATATGGGTATATTTATCTAATGCATCATAAATCTAAAACTTTTGAACAGTTCAAAAGATAAACGATTAAAGTTAAAAAAATTTGGGTAAATGTATAGAATCACCACAATTAGATCGTAGTGGTAAATACCTCTCACGACAATAGAATACTATTCGAACTCACTACAGTAATGGAATAAAGAAATAGAACTCTTTTGGACATGGTTTGATCCATGTAAGTTAGTCAAAATTATCCATTTGTTTTTTAGGAAACCTTAAAATGTACAAGAGGATAGTGGTTCTATAGTTAATCTAGGGCTACAATTAACTTAAAGGTCGACTAAATTATAAGCCTTAAAGCAAAGCTATCCTCGAAGAGATGCCTAAAGAAACTAATATTGATATGATTAGTGATAATTGTTTTAAAGGTTCGAGACATATTAGGACAAAACAAACACAAGATTCAGTTAGACAATCTGTTATGGTACGTAGTGGATAGATTGTAAGAAAATCTCTTATTATGCCTCATCATAGTGGGAGGATTATGAGATAACCTGATAGATTCATAGAAGTATTGCAAGATGCTAGTGAAGATGAATCTGACTTAGGTTCTTATGAAGAAGTGGTAAGTGATGTTGTGCTAAGTGTTGGCAAAAGATTATGGAACCAGAAATAGAATCGATTTATTCTAATTTTATTTGGGAACTTGTAGATGCACATGACGGGAGAAAACCCATAAGGTGCAAGTGGGTTTCTAAGAGAAAAAGAGGAATTGATGAGAAGGCAGAGACCTTCAAAGCAAGGTTAGTGGCTAGGGGTTATACCCAAAAGGAAGGGATCAATTGTGACGAGACCTTCTCATTAATGGCCATGGTTAAATTAATTTGCATTCTCTTATCTATTGCTAATGATTACAATTATGATATATGGCGAATGGACTTTAAGACAACATTTCTTAATGGAAATCTTGATGAATGCATCTATATGGTGCAACCAGAGGTTTATAAAAAATGACCAAAGTTGAAAAGATCGATCTATGGTCTTTAGCAAGCATCAAGGTCTTAAAACATAAGATTTCATCAAATCATCAAAACTTATGGCTTTATTCAAAATGTAGATGAGCCATGTGTCTACAAGTGAATATAAGACCAAAAGGTTATTTTTATCTCATTTTATATGCTAATGATATTTTACTCATTGAGAATGATGTAGGGGTACTATGATCAATAAAAGTTTGGCTGGTTAAGCAATTCCAAATGAAAGATTTGGGAGAGGCTAGTTATGTTCTTAGGATCTAACTTATAAAGGATAGGAAGAACAAGAAAGTAACATTGTCTTAGGTTTCCTACATAGAGAAGATATTGGCCAAGTTTACAATACAGAATTCCAAGATAGGATTGTTACCTTTCGAACATGGAATTAAGCTTTCTCAAGAGCAGTGTCTTAAGATTCCTTAAGAGGAGAAAGAAATGAGATGAGTCCCATATGCATTCGTAGTTGGGAGTCTCATGTATACGATGCTTTGCATTAGGTTGGATATTTGCTATTTAGTGGGAGTAGTTAGCAGATACCAATCAAATCTTGGTCATGAGTGTTAGGTTGTCATGAAGCATATATTGAAATATCTTCATAAGACGGTAGGATATATGCTTGTGTATTCTAGAAGTGATCTAACTTTTGTTGGATATAAGTATTCAGATTTTCAATCTGAACCAAATTATAGAAAATCAACCTCAAGATCAATATTACTTTGGGTACTGGATATCCACAGTATAGAGTATCGAGAAATCTTACATTGCTAACTCTACCATGAAGGCAAAATATGTAACAGCATGTGAAGCATCTAAGGAGGCAGTATGGCTCTATAAGCTCCTTAAAGATTTGGAAGTGGTTTCAAATAGAGAAAAGGCAATTACACTTCATTATGATAACAGTGGGGCAGTGCTTAATTCTAACGAACCTAAAAACCATAAGATTGGAAAGCACATAAAAAGGAATTATACTGCATACAAGAGATCTTATAGTGTGGAGATGTGCAAGTTTGTGAGTTATTATCACTAGATCCCACATTAAATTCTGAAAATGTAGGTAACGCATGTAGTTGTGAAAATCAGCACAAAACCCCTTGCCATTAGTCTCTGTTCCATTAAAGTCTCAAAATGTGATGTCATATATTGCAATTAGTTATTTACCCTTCTCAACCCATTTTCCAACGTGAGAATTCTGACATGTTAGAACAACAATTATCAATTTTTCAATATTTTATAATTTAAGATAAAGTACAAACTTTTAATACTTTCATTCCTATTTTGTCCATAAACTTTTTTGTGGAAGAACAAAATTATCCATGAAGCATCAAATTAAAATTTGTTATAACAATATTTCATCATTTGATTATCATTTTCATTCATAAACCCACGTTTTGCTTTTATTTTATCACTTCTTTGTCAAAAACCCATAAGAGGACTCCAAGAAACAAAAGCTCAAAAGAAAAGCCCATCAAAAACTCAAAATGATGGATAATCTTGATTGTTGAATCCTCCCATAACCACCCCAAGCCAAGCATAACAAACCTCTCTCCAAGATTTGCATCCTATTGTGGCAAAACCATCTCCAATGACAAGTTTGTGTACCACATCCTAAAAGACTATCTCTAATCATTGCCTAAAGCACCACATCACGGTGAACCATCTCCAATCACAACCAATTCGTAGAAATTTTAAAATTTTGACAACAGTAAATATTAATACTTGACCGTAAACATGTAATGGTTGGTAGCAATGTTGGTGGTGGTGGTAGCTTGGGATTGGGTTTGGCTTTGACAATGGTAGTGACAACTTGGATTTAGGCTTGGGAATGGTGGCGACAACTTAGGTTTGGATTTGGCAAAGACCAACAAGAGAGAGAAGGGAAAAAAACAAAAGAAAGAGAGAATTTAGGAAAAGAAAAAGAGAAGAAATGGAGGAAAGAAGGAGAAGAAGATGATAGGGTGAGAGAAGAGAAAAAAATTTGTGTGAAATAAGAGAGAGAAAAAGTTGTGATTTTTACATTTTAATTAAGAAAGGAAAAAAGAAGAAATAGAGAAGAGAATGAGAAGAAGACGAAAGAGAGAGAGGAGAAAAAGATTTATAGGGGAGAAGAGAGAGAAAAAGTTTGATTTTTATGTTTATTTTAGTTGAGAAGAGAAAAACTACACAAATCGTGAATTTTCCATTTTTAAAATCAAAATCTATTAATTCATGCACAATTATCAAATCATCAACTCAAATTTTAAAAAGACATTTAATTCTTTAAGTGAAATGACCCTGTTGTCCTTGTTCTTGACACTTTAACGAAATAGAGATTAACGATAGTAGGTTTTATGCTAGTTTTTGAAAATCATGTGTGTCATCTGTATTTTAGAATTTAATTTGGGGGCGGGGGCAGGCGGGCGTCGCCGCCAGTTATAATAACCTTTAATTTTGCAAGATCCTTAGAACAGATAATCTGGCTGATCTGTTCACTAAGAGTCTATCAACTAAGGTCTTTAAGGGTCCCCTAGAGAGCATGAAAATTATAAATATATCACATCTACTCTAAAGGCAAATGGGAGATTGGTAGATATCGACCCTAAGAGTATGGATGTTATTTCCATTTTTGTAAACATTTATAAATTAATGAAGGTTTATTATTTACCCAATATGATTGTATCAATTACAAAGGTTCTAGAGCTTGAAAAATGATAAAGTGTTTGTTTATATAAGATATAAATGAGACATAAAACTTTATGTTCGCTCAAGACTAGTTCATGACCTATAAACAAAAGCTAGACACTTTGTTTGATTAAGGTTGTTGTATTGTTTGTTTTCAACGGGAAAACTGTGTCTCCAACAATTTGAAATAGAGACTTTAGGATAAAGACACTTGTGCATTAATTAATGCATTGAACACGGACCACGTATAAGTTATCCATTTTGTGGAAATACCATGATTAAATGTGAATTTCTACACCTGAGCACTAGAGGCATTCTTACCTTAATCCTGAGTCGTTAGCATATCTCTAGTATATAGGCTATGGTCATTGACTAGAATAAAAAGTGAGATCTAAAATATAAGGTCGATACCTTGACCAGTTGGGATTATAATATCTATGTGCTAGTGGACACTATACCATAGATATGGAATTCATGACTTCAAAGGGATTACAGAGTACCATCTTGATGGTTTTACAAGGTTTTTAAATGATAAAATATTGATGAAGTGTTTAATAAAAGAGTTTGTTAAACTAAGATTTATTGGAATAAATCTAAATCATTTAAATTGTGTAAAACTGGTATCAGGGCTCAAGATATAATTGGAGAGATAAAATGATAAACTATATCTAACTCTAATTATTAGTATTCTATGAAGGGTAGTTATGTAAACCTATTACTTAATAGATAGCGCTTAAAGATATAATTTAATCAAATTAAATTCTTAAGTTTTATGTAAAAAAATATTTAATTCAACAGTGCAACCTTAGGCCTATAATGGAACGGGCCAAAGTTAATAGGTGGGGTGTACTGGGTCAAATCTATTGGAACTTGTAATTAAATATATTATGTCCCCTACTTAGCTGATTACAAAATTACTTGAATAGGGCTTAGACTTAAGAACTTAATTATTTATTTTAATTAGGTTTATTGGAGAATAAAACCCATAATTAAATTAAATAAATAATAATTAGCAGACTAGTAAATGTGCTAATTTAATTAAGATGATTAATTAGTAATTGGGCATATTATTTAATTAATGAGATTAATAAAGCTATTGGGCTATTAGGTTAATTAAAGAGTTAACTAATTAACGACCCACTTATATAGGTTGGACCCTAAAAGCTTTTAAAGCCCAATTAGGGTTTATATTAGATATAACTCTAATTAAACTAGATATACTAACTATAATTAGAAAGGAATAAGGAAAAATATATGAGACATATTTAGGCTTAACGTCTTGATGATTAGAGCCTCCAAAAAGCCAAAAATGTGAAAGATATACACCACGACCTTGAGAAAAATGAATTTAACCCTAGGGCCTTCTCTAAGTGATGTTTCAACTTTCAAGGATCCTTTTGACATTTGTCTTGTGTTCTCAGGTTTTGTCCAGTTTTGTTTGACGCATACTCGTCTCATTTTGGCAGTTTGCAGACATACGTGGGAACCAATTTGGATTTAAAGCTATAAGAATTTTTCAAGCCTTTAGTTACAAGATTCTAGTCCTGGAGACCATTCCACTACATTGATTGGATCATAATATTATCCATGTTCCAATATAAAGGCCTTACCAGATTTGAATTGGGATTGGTTGTACTTTCAAACTCTTTGCTTATTTGTAACTTGAAGCATTCAGAAATAAGATATCCTAGTTTACGATAGTACTTACAAGTCACTTTACTTTGTGATTGAGAAGATGTAGAAGAAGCCAAGACTATGTCAGGAGAAAGGATAGATTGGTGGATCTTAGATTGACCTGACGGACTTCTTTATTCAATAACTCTGTAACCACAATGTCAAGATCAGAAAATGGGTTCCTATGCAATAGAGAAGAAATGACAAACTCAAAATTATCAGTTAAAGCCAATGTAACTTGGTAAACCAAAATTCATCTATTTTAAGCTCTTTGCTTATTTGTAACTTGAAGAATTTAGAAATAAGATGTCCTGGTTTACGATAGTACTTACGAGTCACTTTACTTTGTGATCGAGAAGATGTAGAAGAAGGGAAGATATGTCAATAGAAAGGATGGATTGGGGGATCTCAAGTTAATCTGACGGGCTTCTTTGCTCAATAACTTTGTAACCACAATGTCAAGATCAAGAAATAAGTTCCTATGTAACATAGAAGATCTGACAAACTCAAAATCATCAGTTAAAGCCAATGTAAATTGATAAACCCAAAATTCATCTCTTTCTATGACATAGAGCTCAATATCACGAGGATCATGCCAAATTGATTCAAATGGAGATAATTAGTCCTGTGCAGCTGTCATCTCGGATAAAAAATCATTAATGAATGACCTGATTTTTGATGCATATGGTTGAGATTACTATAAAGGTGAAACCAATGAATGGCATAGTAGTTCCCAGACCTCTTTTGCAGTGCTAAAATGCCTAAACTGAAGCTTGATGGATGAATACAAGTGTAACAGAACCAAGTAAGAATTTGATGATCCTTACTGTCCCATTCCTTGCATTGCATAGTTGGATGTCTCCTCGTCTTTCCCTTTGATTGGTTTTGTCTCATCATCATTAATGTAACGCCGTAATTTTCGGCCGCGAAGGAAGCTGGACATGTCTTTAGACCAAAGAACATAGGTTTTACCATCAAGAATGGTACTAATAGGTTGTGAAACCTCATATTTCTATTTCAGTTCGCCAGGTTGTCTCTTGCCTGCCATGGATTCAACAGCAGTTCGAAAGGTTGACCTATTCAGGAATCTCCGTATCTACGCTTATTTTCAACTCCTCGAAGCATTTCATACATCAAGGAATGACTACAAAAAAATTATAGAGAAAATATAAATTTAATGAAAAACAAAGAAACCTGAGTTTAAAATCTGATCAAAGAGATATTTGAAAAAGCGGAAGTGTGTGAAAACTATAAAAAATAAAGCAAAGCTCTAATACCATGTTATGAACAAGAAGAGAAAGAAGAAGAAACTTGTATTAATCTGTATTGTATATTGACAAGATACAATGACAAGCCAATTTATAGATTGATACATGATAACAATGGAAAAAATATAATATAAAAGAAAAGTAAATAATCTCAATAATGATAATTTAATGGAATAACTGTATACCTAAACTAAAGGAGGATTGATGCGTTCAAAACTAGCAAGTATACTAGTCGCACAAGTAATAAAGTGATAAGTAAGATATCGTTCCCACGAGGATTGATTCTAATTGAATTTGTTATTTCCAGCAACAATTAACTAAATGGGGGGTTTTGTTGGTTGATTAACTGGATGAAAAACTGAATACGACGGTAATTAATGAATAACACAATGCAAACTTAATTGAAATGGGAATTAATCAATGATAGAAATCTGGTTAAGGGATCATTCTCCACCACAAGATATGGATTTGCGAATTAATTGTAGAATTATCATCCAATTACACCATTAAAATTATCAACTGTAGATAACAATAAGCTTTGTTATCCCAATCTTTCCTTACTTTGTTGTTAAATAAAACATGCTCTTTATTTAATCTCTATCCATTAACAACCTAGAACAAGCTCTCTGAGTTTAATTCAATGGATGCATTATGATAAGAAAGATAGGTTGATCTAAGCAATAAACACACAAGCTCGGATTATTTAACTTAGGTTGTATTCTCCAATTGCAATCTCTGATCACAATTTTGCTACTATGGATTAGAAATTCAAGACAATTACGGATCAAGATTTCTAGTCTAGCAATAGACAATATCCAGATTATATTCAGTTGGCCACCCAAATACAATCCAGCAAGCAATCATAAGCATTAGACATGGGAAAATACCAGCAACTTCAATTAGAAAATTGGATAACAACTTCTTGTACAATCAACTTACAAAAACCATATCAGGGGCTTTGAAATCACCCTCAACCAATTCAGATTCAGTTACACATGTTTAAGAACGTGGTAAATACAATACAACATGGAGACATTCCAGAAAATGAAAAGGGAAGGGAAAAACTTAGCAAATTTGATGTAATTCTCTTTGGATTGTAGTTCTTCCTCTTTCCAAGCTTCCTTTCTCCTTCAAGAACTCCAAGAGATGAAAGAATTCCAGAGCTGCAGCCTCCTCCACGTTCTCCCCCCTTCAAGTTATGAAAATAAAACCCTAAATGTGTTTAAATACTCTGCTACAGTGACTTGCTACAGTGCCCCGTATTATACATGCTACAGTGACTTGTGGAATTATATTTCTATACATCTCACACTGTTTTGATTACAACTTTTGGTACACTGAATGGATTTATAAGCCGTAAATTTCTCCAGAAAATAGACTTCGAGAGCTTTCCAACGGTATATAATATGTCATCGGGTTCATTGTATATCAATACATTTAAATCCGAGAAGATGGTTGACTAGCAGAGGTGAAAATGAAGGGTTTTACTCCATTTTTGTGCAAGTTGCTCCAAAACTCCTATAAACATCAAAACTATACAAAAACATAAAAATACCAAGGAATATAGCAAAGAAACATAGACGAATTGATATAAAAGTAATACATAAATAAACACCTATCAAGGATCATATCAATCTTATACTAAAATCATGGACAATATATTTTAATCACTAAAGTCATGGACAACATATTTTAATCAGTAAAGTCATGGACAACATATTCTAACACATTTGAATTGCATTTGGGGTTAATTACAAATTGGAAGTCACAATCATTTCTCTTTATCACGATACAAATACAACTCCATGAAATTAATGAATAAACATACTGTTTTTAATTTTTTTTATTAGAATGATTTATTTTCGGCTTTTTTGTCAAGTAGATTTGGTCAAAAATTGCTCCAGGATTTTTTTTTTAATAATTGCCAGAAATCGTAACAAAAGAAACTTATGATGAGTTTAGTGATGGAAAATAAAAAAGCTGAGTTTCATTTCGTTGAGAAAGTAAAATCTAGTTTTGTCATAAAGTCAAGAAGGAAAGGAATTGTACTTTAAATTGTATTTTACTTATTTAAATTAATCATTCTTAAAATAGATTATATATTCTTAATGTTAAAGTACTGAAAAGGATAATAAGAAAGTGATTTGATTATTTTTTTACTTATATTTATTTTTTGGAGAAACAACAATATCATCATATTTTCTTAATTTGATTTTTTATTTCTATTTATTTGATTTTTTTTAGTTAGAAAATTAAGTAGGAGTGTTTGTTAGTTTGGATCTAATAAATTTGCTTACTAACCAATCCAATTTAATATTAGTTGATTTGAAGAGTTTTTGATCCAATTTGATCCTATCAAGGGTGAAAATCTAATCCGATCTAATCTAAAAACAAATTACTGAGATTCAATTCGATTTAATCTAATGTTAAAAATATAAATCCAATCGAATCTGATATTAAGAAACATCTAATCGAATGTATTATTTGATGGAAGGACAAAAATCTAATCTAGTATGATATAAGAGAATGCTATATATGTTTTATATTATCTTTAGCTTAATTTTTAGGTAAAAATAAAAATATTTTTGCATATAATATATGTTTTTGTTGGATTTTTGCGATGTAATTTGCCAATCAATCAAATGATTTCAGTTTTTTTAATTTTAAATCTAATCTGATCCGTTAATTCCTCAAATCCAGTTAAATTTTGATTGGATTGGATGGTCGGTTGGCTTGTATTAGATCTCGAGTAGCCCTAGAAGAAAGTTTGTTTCCTTTATTTATTTATTTATTTTTTTCTTTCGTTATATCCAAGATATAGGAAATTACGGATGCGTGAGGGCATTTTTGTCAAATTATTAAATAACGGACAAAAAAGACATTTCGTAAGAAAATTCCTTGAGAAAACAGCCTCTATAACCAGACTTACGGGTAAATTTCTCAAACTCAAAACCTGTTCATTGGAAGCACCGCGGCAAATTGCCGTGGCTGACAGTTTCTCAGCCCAAACGCTTGCCACGGCTTCTCCACCTGAGACTGTACTCATCATCAGCCAGGGCAGCCGCGATTTAAAGGCAATTAGTTAACTGCATTATCCTCAACAAAAGTATATTGAGTTTACCATTTCGTGAATACAAAAAAACTATTTAGCATTTAATTTGGTTTATGATGGATGTAGAGTGAAGGACTCTGACTCTGAGAAGCCTTTCTCTTCTCACACCTTCCGTCAGTTGTTGATTCATCTTAGTCTTAGGTGAGCTTTTTTATTATTGGAAAATGTTATGTACACCCACAAGATATCGATGAATTACATTGTACTCACACTAGTTTCAAATTAATTTGCCATGGTTATTGATTCTAGGTAAACTTCTTCATCCTCGTGGAAGAAGGATGTTGAATAGCGGTTGGATTTGTTTTTTTTTTTTTGGTTAGATTTAAGAGCTATATCTATGTTGGAGTTAAATCTTTTTTAAATTTTAACTCTTAATAATAATATCTAATAAACTCCTTTGCCTTTTACTTGACGTTTCTCTAAATTTTGAGTTGAATTCACCACATATATAATTTGGTTAATCATTTTAATCCATTTAGAATGCTTACTTGCTTTTACTAAACAGGACTAATTTTGATTATTCTTGTACTTATTAAGTGTGTCTTTGCTTTGCAAAACGCATGAGGAAGCAGGCTTCTTACAGTAGTTAAGATTTGTGTTCTACTTCTTCTGGGTTCTTTGCTTTGCTCTTTACCTTTCTTAATTATGTTTTTTTGTCTTCTTTTCTTTTTATTTGTTTATTTTTAGGCAGTTGTTAATAGCTCTGTTCACTCACTAATCATCTATTAATTTCAAATTTGATGACAAGGAAGAAAAATTTTTATTTGCATTGTGTCCGGGATCTTGGTATTGAATTTATTTATGTCTATTATATGTTCATGGTCTAAATAGAAAGTACACATAATAACATGGAACAGTGATCTCGTTGAAATAATTTTTCCTTCTTATTATATAATGCATCTATAACACTAGAATATGTTATGTATTATATTTTAATGTTAAAATATAATACAAGATTTTATCATACACATTTTGATGTGATTTTGACAACTTAATCCATTCTATTTGGATATTCACTACACCTCATTCAATTTGGCATAGCTGCTTTTTCCAAGCACTCAATGTCGACCAGCTTTGGCTCTCCGGAAAATTCCTTGATATATGCAGTCTGGTATTGCCAAAATATTCAAAGTCACATTAGTAACACTTTTTAGCTTTATTTTTTTCTTGGTTTTCTTTGGTACTAACCATATTCACTTTTTCAATGTCATAGGAGAAAGAAAATACATACAAAGAGCAATCCCATAGACCAGGTCTCCAATATTTTACATCAACACTATATGCAATATATTAATACTTGACTTTCGAACCCAGAAAATCTGATCAAAGAATTAATAAAGGGAAGATGGGAGGCCAGGTCAAAAGCCATATGCGCAAGAGCAGAGGAAAGAACAAAAAGAATGGAAGCCAGATTGAGAAGGAGAGCCAGACCCACCATATTCCCATTGATCTCATCTTCAAGATACTGCCAAGTCTTCCAGTAAAATCACTTGTGAGATTCAAATGTGTTAGCAAGTCATGGTGTTCTTTTATTAGCCAACTTAAACACGGAAACCACAAGCTCCTTTTTTCGACTGAAGAGTCCATTCAATCCATTGACATTGAAGAACCAAATATTGTCACCCAGCCGCTTTATTTTCCCCTCTTGCTCGGACCATTTGAGATAATTGGTTCCTATAATGGCTTGCTATGTGTGGTTATGAAGAATGAAAATGTTGTAGTGTTGTGTAACCCATTGACGAGGAAATACAGGAGCATTGCACTATCAGGGTGATCCTGTATACTATGATTGTGATTCATTTGGATTTGGTTATGATCAGTTGAGTGATGATTACAAGATTTGGAGAGTAACTTGTTCTTCTATACTACATCTTGATGCGTATTCACTAAATTCTGATTCTTGGAAATTCAAAAAGTTCACCTTGCCTTGTATTCCATACGTGTATTTATCAGAGTCAGCAAGTTCCGTGAAAGGAGCTCTCTGTTGCCGCATAGATTGTCCCAATGAAATTCTTTATTATTACTTGATAGATGGAAAGATAACGGTGATTCAATTGCCTGATAATGTAGGCATGACAAATGGTTCATTTGATCTTTGTGATTTTGAGGGAAGTCTTAGCTTGATTCATTATCATTATCAGAGTCCAGACAACATAATGGATATATGGACTTTGGAGGAAGATAAATGGAACGAGTTGACGAGCATTCCACATCCGGAGGAATGGTTTTATCGCAGGCATTTGAAACCTGTTTGCCTTATGAAAGATGGTCAAGTCCTGCTTAAGTTAGATGATCCATATTTTAACCCTTTAAGTCCTTTTCATAGGCACAATAATTCTGCTCCTTCTCTCCAGAAGAGAAGAAATTTAGAAAATTTGAGATTTAAGGACATTGGCATTAGATATGGAACAAGATTCCATCCTGGGATAACATACGTAGAGACTCTAGTTTCACCTTTTAGGTTGACTAAGACCTTATCAGGGGCACTTGCACAGAGAGTGCTAGAGACAATGAGAACAGAAAAGCATGTGTGTAATATAAGGACAAAGTGTCATCACCATCCAAGGGTTAATTGTAAGCAATGGCAAAGGCAGGACCAGACAAAGAAGAAAGGGTACAAGAAGTTAGCGATTGCTTAGCTTCTTTCACTTGTGTAGCAATTACTAGCAGTCACCCCAGCTAATAAAACTGTAAGTTGTTGAAGTATTGGCTCTTTAACCAATTACTTGTTTGTGCAAAGATCCCACATGGAGTGGGAGTCTTTGTGTTGGAGAGACTTGCGCTTATAAATTAAAGCCAAGTCTTCTCACTTAGTTGTCCCAAGTGAAATATCCTTTACCCCCTTCTATTTGTAAGGTCTCACATATAAGACCTCATAGTTAAGGGCCTTTCATTAAGGACCTTAAAGTTTGTAATATTTATTTTTCCCTCTTTGTTTTGGGTATTTGTAGTATTGCCCAATTGTTTGGGTAATTACAATTTGGCCTAACTATTCGGGTAATTGCAGTTTGGTCCAATAGTTGTGGAATTTGTATTGTGGCCTAAAAGTTTGTAATTCTTTTTGAAGATAGTGGAAAGTTTCTTCAGCGGCGCTCGAGGACGTAGGTATTTATACCGAACCTCGTTAAATCTTGGCGTTCTTTCTATTTTGCATTGTTGGTTGATTGGTTGCCTCTTTAGTTGCTATTATATTCAATTATCTAGCATAGTTTGTGTTGTGCATTTGGGTTGTTCTGTTGGTTATCACTTCCGCTTGTGCATAACAATTGGTATCAGAGCCGAAGGTTTTGGGTAGTTAGTGGCTATTTCATTGAAGCACTTCTACTATTCTGGGCTATTGATTTTGGATTGCTAGTCATTGAATATAATAGTTTGTTTGGAGCTTGGTTATTGGTGATTTATGTATCGAGCTTATTTGTGAGAGGTAGTAATGGCTTCATCGTCAACTATATCTGAGAAGACAGTGACAGTGACAAATGCAAAAATAGATGTTGAAAAATTTGATGGCCGAAATAATTTCGACTTATGGCAGAGTGAGGTGTTGGACGGGTTGTATCAGCAAGATTTGGATATTGTTCTGGAAGAAACAAAACCAGAAGATATCAGTGCCAGAGATTGGGACAGGCTGAATATAAAAGCTTGTGGGTTGATTCGCTCTTGCTTGTATAGAGAACAAAAGTATCTGTTCACTAAGGAGACATCTGCAAACAAATTGTGGAAGGCGCTGGAGAACAAATATATGAAGAAAAGCAATGATAATCGGCTGTACCTATTGAAGAGATTGTTCCGTCTCTAGTTGAAACCAGATACGAGCATCAGTTCTCATATTGATGAGTTTAATAAGTTAATTGCTGATTTGTTAAACTTAGATGAAACCTTCTAAGATGAAATTAAGGCTATGCTATTGATTGGCTCACTTCCGGATGAATTAGATCATTTATGCATTACTCTTATCCATGGAAAAGATAAACTGTCTTTTGAAAAAGTTTGTTCTGCTTTGTTGAATTATGAAATTCGTAAGAAAGACCAAAGGGAATATAGGGATGAGTCAGTAGATGCATTGACAGTGAGAGGGCGTAGTCATAGTAGAAAACCAGGAAAAAGGGGAAAAATCTTGGTCGAGGAGTAGATTAGGAAAAGATAAGTGTGCCTTTTGTCGTGAGAAAGGGCATTGGAAGAAAGATTGTCCTAAGTTGAAAAAGAAAGATAAGAGCAAGGCTATTTCTGATGCATGTGTTGTTGAGCGTGAGGATGATAGTGATTTAGATATATGTCTAGTTGGTCATCCATCCACTTCTGTTTCTGATGAGTGGATTATAGATTCGGGTTGTACTTATCATATGTGTCCACATCGGGATTGGTTCTTTCAGTTTGAGGAGCTTGATTGTGGAGTTTTGTATATGGGTAATGATGATATTTGCCATGCTATTGGGATAGGTTCGATCCGATTGAGGAATCATGATGGACTGACTAGAGTTCTGACAGATGTTCGGTATGTACCGAAGTTGAAAAAGAATCTCATCTCTTTGGGAGCCTTGGAATCTAAAGGCTGTGGTATATCTATTCGAGATGGTATTCTGAGGGTCACTTCAGGCGCTCTTGTGGTATTGAAAGGCACTAGGAGGAACAACTTGTATTACTATAATGGTAATACGGTTATTGGATCAGCTACTATGGTTTCTGATAATGTGCAGATTCAGAGATCACGAGACTGTGGCATATGCGTTTGGGACATGCAGGTGAGAAAGCCTTATTCAGTTTGGTGAAACGAGGCTTATTGAAAGGTGCAAAGACCTGTAAGCTGGATTTTTGTGAGCATTGTGTTCTGGGAAAGCAGAAGAGAGTGAAATTTGGCACCGCTATTCATAATACCAAGGGTATTGTTGATTATGTTCACTCAGATGTGTGGGGACCTACCAAAACAGCATCGATGGGAGGTAGGCACTACTTTGTTACTTTTGTTGATGACTTTTCTAGAAGAACTTGGGTGTACTGTTTGAAATCAAAAGATGATGTACTTGATGTTTTCCTTAAGTGGAAAAAGATGATTGAGACACAGACTGGCAAGAAGATCAAGCATCTCAGAACATATAATGGTGGTGAGTATTGCAGTGATCAATTTTTGAAACTGTGTCGAAATGAAGGTATTGTACGTCATTTTACTGTTAGAGGTACACCGTAGTAGAATGGGGTGGCAGAACGCATGAACCGGACATTGTTGGAGAAAGTTCGGTGTATGTTGTCCAATGTTGGGTTGGGCAAAGAATTTTGGGCTGAGGCTGTGACTTATACGTGTCATCTCATTAATCGTCTACCTTCAACTGCTATTGGTGATAGAACTCCATTGGAGGTATGGTCTGGACAACTTATTTCTGATTATGATTCTTTAAATGTTTTTGGTTCTACTGCATATTATCATGTGAAAGAATCTAAGCTGGATCCTAGAGCCAAGAAAGCAATTTTCTTGGGATTTGCTTCAGGAGTAAAAGGATATCGTCTATGGTGTCCTAGTTCGAGGAAGATTGTATCCAGTCGAGATGTGACATTTGATGAGTCTTCAATGTTGAAGAAATCAAAAAACCAGACAAAGGTGAATGGTACTCTACAGCAGGTGGAGCATACTCAACAGCAGGTGGAGTTTGAAACGACGACATTGAACCCAGTTAGATCTGTTGAGACAGATGATAGTACTCCTATGACAGAGGAGGATTTGGGAGATGATGGTGAGGGTTCTACTCAGGAACCTCAACAGCAACAAGAATCTATTGCAGTTAATAGGCCAAGATGTGAGATTCGTAGACCTGCTCGATTTGCTGATATGGTGGCCTATGCACTTCCAATTGTAGATGCTGATGTTCCTTCCACTTATAGAGAGGCAGTCAGATGTTCTGAAGTTGATGAGTGGAAGACAGCTATGAGTGAAGAGATTCAGTCTCTTCAGAAGAATGAAACTTGGGAGCTAGCTCAACTACCGAAGGGTAAAAAGGCAATTGGGTGCAGATGGGTATATGCAAAGAAAGATGGATTTCCTGACAAGAATGACGTCCGCTACAAGGCAAGAAGAATGACGTCCGCTACAAGGCAAGGTTGGTAGCTAAAAGCTACGCTCAGAGGGAAGGAATTGACTACAATGAGGTATTTTCTCCAGTTGTGAAACATTCTTCCATTAGAATTTTGTTGGCCTTGGTAGCTCAGATGAATATGGAACTAGTTCAATTGGATGTAAAAACTGCATTTTTACATGGTGACTTGGAAGAGGAAATCTATATGACTCAGCCAGAGGGATTCAAAGTTGCTGGTAAGGAAAATTTGGTATGCAAACTGAAAAGATCGCTTTATGGTTTGAAGCAATCTCCCAGACAGTGGTATAAGCGATTTGATCGGTTTATGATGGGTCAGAGGTACACAAGAAGCAAATTTGATAATTGTGTGTATTTTCGGAGGCTACATGATGGTTCTTTCATTTATCTACTCTTGTATGTTGATGATATGTTGATAGCTTCGATGAATGTCGAAGAAATTGCAAAGTTGAAGACTCAGTTGAATCGAGAGTTTGAGATGAAAGATTTGGGAGAAGCTAAGAAGATTCTAGGCATGGAGATTAGCAGAGATAGAGGAAGAAACAAGATTTGTTTGACTCAGAAGCAGTATCTGAAGACGGTATTACAGCGGTTTGGCATTACAGAGCAGTCAAAACCTGTAAGTACCCCACTTGCTCCTTATATGAAGCTTAGTGCATCTTTATCTCCTAGTACAGATGAGGAACGAGAATATATGTCTCGAGTTCCGTATGCTAATGCAGTTGGTAGCCTGATATATGCTATGGTGTGTACGAGACCCGACATTTCACATGCAGTTGGAGTTGTGAGTAGGTATATGCATGATCCTGGTAAAGGACATTGGCAAGCAGTGAAATGGATTCTACGGTATTTGTTGAAAATCGTAGATGTTGACTTAGTCTTTGAGAGGGATGATACATGTGGTCAGTATGCTATTGGTTATGTTGATTCAGATTATGCTGGTGATTTGGATAAACGTCGGTCGACAACCGGTTATGTGTTTACTCTTGCAAAAGCACCAGTGAGTTGGAAGTCTACTTTACAGTCTACAGTGGCTTTGTCTACTACAGAGGCAGAGTATATGGCAATGACAGAGGCTGTGAAGGAAGCTATTTGGTTACAGGGATTGTTGGATGAATTGGGAATTGGGCAGAAGAAGATCAGTCTTTATTCTGATAGTCAGAGTGCTATCCACTTAGCGAAGAATCCAGTGTTCCATGTTCGTACGAAGCATATTGATGTTCGGTATCATTTTGTGCGGGAGATCATTGATGAAGGGAGAATCTTACTTTAGAAGATTGAGACTACCAAGAATCCCGCAGATATGTTGACTAAGGTTGTAACAGCGATCAAGTTCAGTCATTGTTTGGACTTGATCAACATTGTACGAGTTTGACCGCGCCATTGGGCGCATTTGGAGGCGTTGCAGTTGTGATAGAAAATGTGGGAAAAAGAAGAGTTTTGTGGTGGATTGGCTAAATCGCCAAGGTGGAGAATTGTTGGAGTATTGACTCTTTAGCCACTTACTTGTATGTGCAAAGATCCCACATGGAGTGGGAGTCTTTGTGTTGGAGAGACTTGGGCTTATAAATTAAAGCCAAGTCTTCTCACTTAGTTGTCCCAAGTGAAATATCCTTCACCCCCTTCTATTTGTAAGGTCTCACATATAGGACCTCATAGTTTAAGGGCCTTTCATTAAGGACCTTAAAGTTTGTAATATTTATTTTTCCCCCTTTGTTTTGGGTATTTGTAGTATTGCTCAATTGTTTGGGTAATTACAGTTTGGCCCAACTATTCGGGTAATTGCAGTTTGACCCAATAGTTGTGGAATTTGTATTGTGGCCTAAAAGTTTATAATTCTCTTTGAAGATAATGGAAAGTTTCTTCAGCGGCGCTCGAGGACGTAGGTATTTATACCGAACCTCGTTAAATATTGGTATTCTTTCTATTTTGCATTGTTGGTTGATTGATTGCCTCTTTAGTTGCTATTATATTCAATTATCTAGCATAGTTTGCGTTGTGCATTTGGGTTGTTCTGTTGGTTATCGCTTCCGCTTGTGCATAACATAAGTATCTTCTCTTTGGTCTTCATTTTTCAATAGCAATCTTAAATTTGCATGAACACGTGCCAGATTTTCCTAGAGCTGTTTTGGTTGATATTCTCATCTCTTTCTCACTCTCTTTGCAGAGCCTTTGCTGCTTTCCCTTCAGCAATTGATGTCAAAATTAGAACAAATCGAACTTTACAAAAGCTTTTAATTCTTATGGTATGTATTGGTTTATAAATTAAGAAATTGAGTTCTCCTAACAATATTGACATTTGTTATATATAATGTATTTATGGGGAATGGTTTTTGTTGTTGAGAACTCAGCGTGCTTGGAGGGATAGTACAACATAGAATTTAAAAGTTCCTGTCAGTTGATAAACCCATATATTTACGTACGCATATATGAACCTCTTTTTTATACAATAAAATAGGGTTAGAGCTGGAATAATCGTAACGGGTTTCTACTTGGTGTCAACTTTGTGAACCAAATCACTCCTGGATTTGAATTGTTTACCGACCTGAACTTTTATTTAGTTTGACTGATTTTCACATATTTATTTATAAGCCCTTAACTCATGTACCCCAGTGGGCATGCCTTTTGAGTAGCTTTTATTTAAAAGCGTCCCTATCTTTGTACTCGAGTAAAGCTTATAATTTCAACGGGTTAATAAAATACCATGTTATTTGGTTTTTAAATCCATCTCTTCATATTTACTGCTTCTCTTTAGCCTTTAGGCTTGCCCTATCCAATCAGTAAAACTTAAATCTTAATTTGGGTTGGTTTCTCGGCAATTAAAGAATTGCATTACCTTGTTGCATGAAAATAAAAACTTATCCAAAATGGTATTGTAAAATGGCGCAAAGCAAATCAAAGAACGTATCCTATGCCTTCTACCATCTCTCGTAATTTCCTAACTCCTACAGTGTCCTTTGAGTTTCAAAGGCTACTTTTCGTGAAGTTATAGGATATTGAATGACAGACAAAGTATATTACGGGAATATATATAGTCTCAATTTGATTGATTCTCAACCATTTAGATATTTTAGAGTTTTCAGTTTTTTGCTTGAAGTGTGGGATTCATTTAATTTTATCTGAATTAAAAAAGATAAAACATTTAGTTTTTATCTAATAAAAAAATCTAAGTGGATTTTCAAATTTAATGATTTATAATATCCTTGTTTACTTTACTTATTTCTTATTCTGTGAAACGATCTTCTACCTTTTGTCTGTGTTTCTATAAATTTAACATTTATTAGTGCTAACTCATCTCCCTAATTGAAAAGAAAAATCTTTAATTATATTTTGTTGGAAAAAATATTCTTAATATCGAAATTATCCAAATAAATAGTTTTTTATATAGATTATATAATTTTATTATAAAACTATAATAATTTGATTTTAATATCTTTCTAATTGAATATTTGCAAAATTTACTATAGTATATCAAATATGTAATGTATATAATACTCAATAAGGCATATATGTCAAATTATTAGTTTTTAGACTTTTTTTTACTAAAAATGAATAAGTTAAGTCTTATTATCAGATCTTAAAAAATCATTCAAATATATGTTTTAGATTTCAATAAAAAAAAGTTCTAACTCTTGAAGCACTTGAATGTTTTATATGCTTAAAAGGTTGGGAGAATAGGTCCAAGACAAAATACAAATTTGGGAGGATAATTGGAAAAAAAAAATTCTAAAGCGTAGAGATTTTGATTGGATCAAATATTGAAGGATGTGTTCGAATTTAGAAGCCAATAATCCAATGATCAAGCATTTCCCACTAATCATATGCAATCTAAGGCAAAAAAAAAAAAAAAGAGCGTACCGGAGTTGTACTAATCACGATGGATTCCTTATGCATTTCTGGAAACAAGAGAAGTTTGAGGGAGAGCTAGGGGCTACAAGAGAGAAGAGAAAATGGGAGGAAAGAAACAGGAGATCGTAGGGAGGAAGAGAGGAAACATTTTCTAGGAACACTGCTGCTTCCTATAATTCCTCAATAATAAATTGTAATGGGCCAATTTACTTATTGATGAGGGTAGGAATTTCCCATGTGATGTTAGTTTACAATAATGACTCTCCTATCGCGGGCCCACAACAAAACACCTTGGATTACATTTGATCCTAATCACACGATTCTAGATTTGGTCACAACAATGACTCATTGTCAAATAGTAATCACAAACCAATAAGCCTATTACATACTCCCTAATGTTTGACATTAACCATAATTAATGTAGATAAATGATTTATTGTGGTCCACCAAATGTGGAATAAATTAAACAATCTCCCACATGGACAACATAAACCATTCTCCAATATTTTTAACAAAAGTAAAAATACATATAGCATACATATACAGGAAAATTGGATTCTCCATTGAATGGTTACATCCACATATGCCAAAGTTTGAGCAAACCCAAATTAAATTTGTCTATAGTCTCTAATATGTTAAGAAAGCAACCCCATCCCATTCTTTTCTTCAAGTCTAATTTATTATGTGTGTTAAATATTTATTTATGTTGTGTGAGTTAGTAGGTGTTCTATGTTTGAGTTATACTTGTGTAGTGGGCACTAAAAACTTATTTATGTGGTGTAAGTTACACTTGTGTTGTGTATGTTTGGTTTGCTTTTGTGTGGCTATGGTTACTTCTTGTAAACTATAAATAGCTCTCTTTGTTTGAGTTTTACGTATCCAAGCATCTAAGAATTCTAAGGATTCAAGAATCTTAGATCAAAGAAAATATTAGTTCTTCCTTTTGAGTGTTTATTTTGGTGTTCTTCTTCTTCAAATTAAAAGAAGTGTTGTAGTGAGATTTGGTGTGGCTATAATACAAACAATTTATTTTGTTTGTTCATTGGCTCCTAAATTAGAGCATTGTACTCTAGTTTGTTCAACATTTGGTATCAGAGCTTTGGTGTTAAGGCGTACACAGTATTGTTGGAGGAACCTAGCTTGGGTTAGTGAGTGGTTACTTATATGGTTGTATACATGTCTAGGAAAGCTTTGTCAAAAGGACTATAAAAGTCTAAGGAAACTGGTTTTTAAGTGGGACCGTTTGTGACCCCTCCAATTTTTTCTGGAAGCTTTCCTGGTGTATATTAAATCGTATAGGCATTTACTACCATTCTGGGTTGTTATCGAACAGTAGAGTGTGTATACAGATACGTGAACTATTTTCAGTGAAGTTATCTTGAGTCGTGAAAAGTTTACTTTGCAAGTTTGAAAGAGAGCTTGTTCGGTAAATTCGAAGTATTGCCGGCACGATGGGTGACCTTCAAGTAGTTGGAGGAATTAAAAAGTTCAACAGTAACCAAAACTACAACACTTGGGCAATGTGTTTAGAGTCCTACCTATAAGGTCAAGACCTTTGGGAGGTGGTCGGTGGTAGTGAAGTTACACAACCGACAGTAGAAGATACAAATGGCATTTTGCGAAAATGGAAGATTAAAGCAGGCAAAGCAATGTTTGCTTTAAAGACCACAGTTGAAGAAGAAATGTTGGAGCATATTCGAGATGCTAAAACACCAAAAGAAGTATGGGACACTTTTGCTACACTTTTTTAAAAAAGGAACGATACAAGATTACAACTTCTTGAAAATGAGTTGTTATCAATGAAGCAACGTGACATGACAATTGCCCAGTACTTTCACAAGGTGAAGTCGATATGCCGCGAAATTTCAGAGTTAGATTCCACAGCTACTATTGGGAAAGGTAGGATAAAACGAATAATTATCCATGATTTAAGACCCGAATATCAAGGTTTTGTTGCTGCAGTACAGGGATGGCCGACACAACCATCACTTGTTGAATTTGAAAATTTGCTTACCAGTCAAGAAGCTATGGCTAAGCAAATGGGAGGAGTTTCTTTGAAAGGAGAGGAGGAAGCACTCTACACCAACAAAAACAAAGGTAACTTCAAGCAGCATGCCAAAGGCAGATCTAATGGTGACAAGACAAAAAGTCATCAAGGAGATGGAGGCTCTCATCTAGGGGGAGCTTCGAAGAATCGCGGTAACACTAGAAAGTTCAATGGCAAGTGTTACAACTGTGGAAAGATGGGTCACATGGCGAAAGATTGTTGGTCTAAGAAAAAAGATGTAAAGAGTAATGTCGCTAGTTCCAAATCTAAGGATAATAGCGAAGATAGTTGGGATGCCGAAGCGTCCTTTGCAGTGGAGGAAGAAGAATTAGCTTTGATAGTTACAAATGAACATATTAGTTATGGAAATGATTGGATTGTTGATTCTAGTTGCTCAAATCATATGACAGGTGATAAACATAAATTACAGAACCTGATAGAATACAAGGGAAATTGAGTGGTGGTAACAACTGATAATTCAAGATTACCGATCACTCACATCGGTAAGACGATAGTTGTGTCCTGATATAGTTCTGGTCAAGTGATGCTCGAAGATGTTTATCATGTTCCTGGCATGAAGAAAAATTTGCTTTCAGTGGCACAATTAACATCATCAGGTCACTATGTCTTGTTCGGTCCGTAAAATGTAAAGGTGTACAAGGATCTCGACATGTCACAAAAGCCAACAGTGGAAGGACGGCGACTAGAGTCAGTTTATGTGATGTCAGCAGAGTCTGCATATGTAGACAAGACAAGGAAAAATGAGACGACAGATTTATGGCACATGCGATTGGGTCACGTTAGCTATTCTAAGCTAAATGTGCTGGTGAAGAAGTCAATGCTTAAGGGACTTCCTCAGCTTGATGTGAGAATAGACACGATCTGTGCAGGATGTCAGTATGGTAAAGCACATCAATTGCCATACAAGGAATCAAAGTTTAAAGCAAAGGAACCATTAGAGTTAGTTCACTCTGATGTGTTTGGGCCCGTTAAGCAATCATCAATTAGTGGAATGCGGTATATGGTGACGTTCATTGATGATTTCTCCAGATATGTGTGGGTCTTTTTTATGAAAGAAAAATCTGACACATTCTCAAAGTTTAAAGAATTCAAAGAGATAGTTGAAGGAGAAGTGGGAAAGAAGATTCGTTGCTTGCGTATAGACAATGGAGGTGAATATAGTTCAGACGAGTTTTCTCAATACCTTCGAAAATGTCAAATACGTCATCAGTATACATGTGCTAATACACCGTAACAAAATGGTGTAACTGAAAGAAAGAATCGACATCTTGCAAAAACTTGTCGAAGTATGTTACATGCAAAGAATGTACCAAGAAGATTTTGGGCTGAAGCTATGAGAACCTCTGCTCATGTGATCAATAAGCTTCCTCAACCAAGGTTAGGATCTATATCACCCTTTGAAAAATTGTGGGACATGAAACCTACGGTTAGTTACTTTCGAGTATTTGGATGTGTATGCTATGTATTTGTTCCTGATCATTTACGTAGCAAGTTTGATAGGAAAGCAATTAGATGTATCTTTGTGGGATACGATAGCAAAAAAAAAGGGTGGAAATGTTGTGATCCTACAAGTGGAAGGTGTTATACATCACGAGATGTAGTATTCAATGAAACATCTTCTTGGTGGTCCTTAGAAAAGGAGGTGTTATCGGATTCAAAAGAATTTAAAGACAAGTTACAACAAAAGATGATGGAGCATATTGTCCAAATTCAAACAAGCTCAAACAAAGATGAAGATCCATACGATAATAATGATAACAATCAAGATATAGCTCAGAATCCTTGGCAAACTGGTGTGTATAGACAAGATAATAGACCTGGTAAAGTAGAAGAATCAATTCCACAATCACAACTTAGAAGGTCAACAAGACTACGAAAGCCAAATCCAAAATATGCCAATGCAGCCATAGCTAAAGAAATAGTTGCAAAAGAGCCTGAGACTTTTGAAGAAGCATATCAGAGATTTGAGTGGATTCAAGCTATGAAAGAAGAAGTCACAGCACTAGAGCAAAATCAGACATGGGATCTAGTGCCAAAGCCAAGAGATGTGAAACCTATATCTTGTAAATGGGTTTACAAGATAAAGCATCGTCCAGATGGATCAATTGAAAGGTACAAGGCTAGATCGGTTGCGCGAGGGTTCTCTCAACAATATGGGCTAGATTATGATGAAACATGTAGTCCAGTGGCAACCAACAAAGATTGGAACTTATGGCAAATGGATGTGAAAAATGCCTTTTTGCATGGGGAGTTAGATCAAGAGATTTATATGATTCAACCAATAGGTTTTCAGAATCGAGATCATCCTACATATGTGTGTAAGCTGCGAAAGGCGCTCTATGGATTGAAACAAGCACCAAGGGCATGATATGGTAAGATTGCTGAGTTTCTTACCAAAGGTGGCTATTTAGTAGCACCTGCAGATCCCAGCTTATTCGTCAAAAATAATGGAGGAAAGCTAGTTGTGGTGTTGGTATATGTAGATGATCTAATCATTACTGAGGATGATGAGATAGAAATTGTTTTTAACAGAGGAGAACCTGTCAGTCCATTTCCAGATGAAAGAACTTGGACAACTCAAGCACTTTCTTGATCTTGAGGTTGATCGCTCACAAGAAGGAATATTTCTTTGCCAACAAAAATATTCCAGAGATTTGTTGAAGAAGTTTGGGATGCTTGAATGCAAGCCAATCTCGACACCAATGGAACAAAATGCCAAGATGTGTGCACATGAGGGAAAAGATTTGGAAGGTGGAAAAATGTATCGACAGTTGGTCGGTAGCCTCATCTATTTAACCTTAACTCGGCCTGACATTTCTTATAGAGTTGGTATAATGAGTCGGTACATGCAAAATCCAAAGAAGTCTCATTTGGAAGCAGTTCGACGAATATTGAGATACGTGAAGGGTACAATGGATTATGGTCTTTTGTACGAAAAAGGTGAAGATTGCAAGCTAGTGGGCTATTGTGATGCTAACTATGCAGGAGATCAAGACACTCGTAGATCAACTATTGGATATGTGTTTACTCTTGGATCAGGAGCAGTTTCTTGGTGTAGTAAGAGACAACCGACTGTATCTTTGTCAACAACGGAAGCAGAATACCGAGCAGTAGTAATGGCAGCTCAAGAAAGTACATGGTTAATACAGTTAA
This sequence comes from Boswellia sacra, assembly GCA_013180625.2. Classification (NCBI taxonomy): domain Eukaryota; kingdom Viridiplantae; phylum Streptophyta; class Magnoliopsida; order Sapindales; family Burseraceae; genus Boswellia; species Boswellia sacra. The sequence goes on from SNVD02005835.1 coordinate 172,576, forward strand.
TGAATGATCTACATCAAACAGTTGATTATGCAGTTCCGTTGTATTGTGATAATCAGTCGGTAATTCGTTTGGCAGAGAATCCAGTTTTTCATGCTAGAACTAAGCATGTGGAAGTGCACTATCACTTCATCAGAGAAAAGGTTTTGCAAGAAGAAATTGAGTTGAGGCAAATCAAGACAGATGATCAAGTTGTAGATTTGCTCACAAAAAGTTTGAGTTTAGGCAAGTTCGAAAACTTTAGACGTCAACTTAATGAAGTAAAAAGAATGGGAGCTGGTGTTGAGGGGGAGTGTTAAGAAAGCAACCCCATCCCATTCCTTTCTCCAAGTCTAATTTATGATGTGTGTTAAATATTTATTTATGTTGTGTGAGTTAGTGGGTGTTCAATGTTTGAGTTATACTTGTGTAGTGGGCACTAAAAGCTTATTTATGTGGTGTAAGTTACACTTGTGTGGTGTATGTTTGGTTTGCTTTTGTGTTGCTATGGTTACTTCTTGTAAACTATAAATAGCCCTCTTTGTTTGAGTTTTATGTATCCAAGCATCTAAGAATTCTAAGGATTCAAGAATCTTAGATCAAAGAAAATATTAGTTCTTCTTTTTGAGTGTTTATTTTGGTGTTCTTTTTCGTCAAATTTAAAGAAGTGTTGTAGTGAGATTTGGTGTGGCTATAATACAAACAATTTATTTTGTTTGTTCATTGGCTCCTAAATTAGAGTATTGTACTCTAGTTTGTTCAACATAACCTATAGCAACATTAATTGACATTATGTTTAATCCGTAATAGTCTACAAACACGTGTAGAAGGTAGTAGCATACAAGTGTAACATGGAAATGACATTAACAAGTGATCGATATGTCCATTTCCATAAAGTCTAGGCATCCAACCGAATGATGTTAAACATTATCGAATGATGCTACAAATCTAACCAAATGATGTCCCAACGTCCAACAATGCTATATATCTAATAATATTGTGCATCTAATAGTGCCACGCATCCCATGATGTTGTTTACCCAATGATGTTGCGCTGTACATCTAATGATGCCAACTAAGACCAAACCTGAATGTCTCAATCACAATGCCAATAATAAACCAAATGTGTATGTAGATATATGGCAATATAAACACAAAATCTTGCAATTTCATTAACAATTGCAATTGATTACAATGCATAAAGCTCCCATTAATTTAATACAATACATGATTCTATCAAACTCATATGAGCCACATGCTCCTAAAAAAAAAAAAAAAAAAACCTTTGGAGCTAAAGTTGTGGTCAATGGGTTAGCCAACATGAGCTATGTCGAAATGCGCTCAACATACGCGTAAGATTGAGCCACTTTCTCTCTAAAAAACAAGTACTTAACATATATATTGTTGGAGTGTGAGGAACTCTGAGTATTGTGAGAGAAAGCAATTATTGTAGAATTATCACAAAATATCTTTAGTGGCCTTGGAATGGGAAACCAAAATGCATCCCGGAGATAAAATTCTGCAACTACATAGCCTAACATATGGCTTAACATGCCACATGCTCTACCTCTACAGTGGAAGAAGCTGTAAGTGTCTACTTGACATTTTTCTAGGATACAAATCCTCTTGTCATCATGAATATATAACCATAAGTGGATTTTCTATCATCTAAGGACCTGCATAATCGACATTTGAATGTCTAACCAAATCCAAAATGTCAGATAGTTGATAAGTAAGTACAATATCCTTAATACCCTGCAAGTATCTAAGTGCTTTATTTGTAGCCTTCCAGTGACTCGAATCAGGACGCTCTAGTATCTCCCAAGTACACCAACAACATAGGCAATATTAGGCCGTCTCTATACTTGAGTGTACATGAAACTACCCACAACTGATGCATATGGAATTGTTTAATATAAGATTTTTATCCTTGGGGCATTGAGACTTAGAAGGGTTATAACCTTTAGCAATATGTGCTTTTCTAGGAGAATAGGACTGCATAATGAACCTACCCAAAATGAGCTCAATATAGGTTCTTTGAGATAAACCAAGAACACCACCAAACCTGTTATGAAAGATCTCAATCCTTAAAACATAGTAGGACTCACTAAGATCCTTCATGTCAAAATAACAGATAACAAGCATTTTTCTCAAGTAAAAGATTAGTGTCTATAAGTAATATGTCATCCATATATAAAACTAATAATATTTATTTACTCTGCTAACCTTGAGATATAAACACAAATCCACTATGTTCTCCCCAAAGCTATAAGATGTGATAACTTGATCAAACTTTAAATATCACTGCTTGGATGCTTACTTGAGCGCATAGATAGAGTTATGTAACTTACACAATGTGTTCCTTGCTAGATATAACTTAACCATCAGGTTGTTTCATGTACGCATCCATATGAGTGCAGCTCTAGATCAAAATGAGCTACTAGTCCCATGATGATATGATGTATCCTTCAAAAAATTTAACTTGTGTTCACAAAATTAGTTCTAGTGTATCTATGATATTGGTTCTAATGTATACTCAAAGATGAACTTGATATGTTCCCAAAAATTATTGTATCTACGAAATCAAGAATCCACATTGATGAAGATTGAGTTTCTCAAAATTTTTGAATAAAATTTGGAGAATTGGGAGGCCTCTATTTGATGTAATTTTTCAAGCCCAAAACATGAGGTCCAATCAATATAAGGTTCTAATAAAAGAGGCCAAATGAAACCAACGAGGATCCAGCCCAAGATGACACTAAAGCCCGTGAGAAGTACTTAGTCAAAGCTTACCTAGCAACCAAATGTTATTTCCTAATCACAATCCTTAAAGGGGAAGCGAGGCTTGACCATGCATGATCCTATATGTATGCACCACTTGCACATTGATTATTTCAATAAATCATGGTTGAATGGATTTAAGTGGTCAAATTCATCCTAAAAATCATCTAATGGCCCACTATCGCATGATTTAAGGTCCAAAGCAACCTTCTCTTCACCTATAAATACTACCTCCAATGGTAAGCTAAGTAAACTCATGTACTTCCCTCATTTTAGTTCACTTTTGTGTATTTTCAGTTGTTTTATACTATTCTTCTACTAACATAAGTATCAAAGTGACCAAGTCAGCACTCCCACCAGTGCACTTACTGATGGTCAATTTCCTCTCATTTCAGATCCTTGAGAAAATAGAATTTGACGATTGTAGAAAGAAGGCACGAACCATCATTCTTCGTCATTTTGTAGGGAATTTGGGTTGGCCAAATTTTTGCACAAACAATTAAGGGAAAATTGAGAAAATAGACAAAATTAGGAACACTTGTTGAAATTTAGACACGTTCTCAAAAATTTTTATGTCATAGACACTTTCTTAATAAAAAGACCCAATTACCCTTATTTTTCAATTTTTTTCCAAAGGCTCATTTCCGAAACCCATCTCCCTCTCTTAGTTCCTTTTACAATTAGTGTCGAGTGTTTTCGAGTGGTGAAATGTCGAGTGTCGAGTGTTTTCGAGTGGTGAAATGTCGAGTTTCGAGTGTTGTCGAGTGGTGAAATGTCGAGTTTCGAGTGTTTTCGAGTGAAATGTCGAGGTGAAATGTCGAGTTTCGAGTGTTTTCGAGTGGTGAAATGTCGAGTTTCGAGTTTGTCGAATGGTGAAATGTCGAGTTTCGAGTGTTTTCGAGTGTTGAAATGTCGAGTTTCGAGTTTGTCGAATGGTGAAATGTCGAGTTTCGAGTGTTTTCGAGTGGTGAAATGTCGAGTTTCGAGTTTGTCGAATGGTGAAATGTCGAGTGTCAAGTGTTTTCGAGTGGTGAAATGTCGAGTGTCGAGTTGTGTCGAGTGTCGTCTCGGCGTGATATAATGCTCTAAATATATCCTTACTTTTAATTTCTTTTTAATCCCTATAGTTTGTAATTTAATAATTTTATCCCCAAAAAGAGTGTCAGATGCAAGTAATCACATGCAAGTAATTTCAAAGGGTATTTTAGTCTTTTTATCAAAAAAGTGTCTATGACATGAAAATTTTTGAGAACATGTCCATTTTTCAATGAGACCCCCTAATTTTGTCTATTTTCTCAATTTTCCCAACAATTAAATGTATATAAATTTGGGAAGCGTTAAGGATGAGTTAAGTAAGATCAAAAAATTAATTGCACATATAATATTATTTGTGTTTCAAGGATATTTTTATAATAATATTAAAACTCTAAGAATGTTTTTGCATTTTTTTTTAACAAAAGCCAATTCAGGCTACAATCGAGGCTAGCCTCTCTTGGGTCCCCCCCGGTGACATTCCTATTTTCCTTTGAATAATGCTATGTCTATCCATAATACATATGAATATTTTACTTTGCGAATAATGTACTCATTATAACTATCCATATAAACTTTTGTATTTAAATTAATGTCACTTGGTATATTTCAACTTGTTTAATTTATCTCTCATTTTTTTTCGTCTTTTGTTGAATCCATGCGCAAATAAGCCAACATCGATTTTAAGTAATTGTTTGAATTTTTTTTAATAAATATTATTTTCTAATACGATTTTTGCTTGAATTTTAAAGATCGTTTGACACATCAACTTCTAATATATGCACAGTTAATTTTTGCCTTTATTTTCTCTTTTGATTGATTCATTTTGTAAAAACTAATCACATACTTTTCATGTCTGGCATTGAACGCCTGTAACTCAGCATGTTGTCATTAATTGGCTTTATCTCTTTTGAAGGGAAAATGAGTATTGTTTGCCAAACTTGGAGTATAATTGGAAATTCCCGATAAGGATGTACTTGAAAACAAGGAATCTTCGCCAATCTTTCACTGAAAAAAATTATATTTCAGCTCCTAGTTCTTTTACTTTATTTTTGTTCTAGCACTATTTATGATTAAATTTTTAGGTCTATGAAATCAATGGCCCTGAGGATCTCTAAGAAACTTGTGAATTATAACTCAGGAGTTCGACAATGAGCTTGGGTCTTGTTTTGCTTGTTTATATTGGATTTGAGTTAGGACTTCACATACGTTGTAATAGTTTGATTTCATCAATATCTATTATCAAGTGGTCATTCTAACATTACATATCTTTAAATATATCTTTTATTTCTCCTTGTTTTGGTAAAGTTTGCAACTTATTCAACTCTTACACGTATTAAAGATCGAATTTATACATGAAAGTCACCTTTATTCCCAAAATCTATAACCAAAATAAGACAATTCTCTAGAATTTATTAACGACCTGAGACATCCGTGATGGAGGCTGTAGCATTAGAATTAGAAGAGGCTGTAGAAGTAGATGTGTCTCCACGGACCCTTGTTTCCGAATCGACAAAGGTTGGCTGGGTTAGTGGCTTCTGCATTAAGGAGCCCTTGCTTTTGAGCAAAACAACTACTTCTGACATAGTAGGCCTTGAAGTAGCTGCAGCCTGAGTGCACATTAAAGAAATTTCTACTACTTTTTTCACTTCTTCTTCTGTATATTCGCTTGGGTCTAAGCTTTCATCTACCAACTCTGAGTGCATGTTGTTCTCGAACAATTTCCAAGCCTGTCAAAGGTTGTTACAGGTTAGTTATAGTATCAAGAAGGTTTTGCCATATTGTTGGATAGGTCGAAATCAAAGTTTTTGGTATATTATTGGATGGGTGATAACGACTGGATTATGCTATATGTTTTTCTTAATAATTAGGGTATTATCAATAGAACCTCGGGATTTGACCAAACATTAAGGGCCCTCTAGTATTTCTTGACAATTGTTACACTTATAAATTTTGCATATAAAGTTTTATACATAAAATAATATTCCTATTTTTATACATATAATAAAGTTTTATACATATAATAAAGTTTTATACGTACACAAAATAATATTAGATTCTTATAGTGGATTAACCATCAGTATTTATTATTTAATTTTCTTACTTCTGTTTAATTTTTATTTATTAAATGAGCTAGGATATGTCGATTTGTAAACAAAACTTTGTACAATAATTTTACATGTACAATAATATCTAAAACTATTAGTAAGTCTTGACGAGTGTTTAAGGGTCTTTGTGACAATATTTTTGAACGTTTGGAGGTTTGTGTATTATTACAAATAGCCTCACTCTTAATTCAAGGAAATTTATTAGCAGAAAAAGTTTTAGCTCACTTTAACTCATTTAGGGGTTTTATAATGTTTCAGCACACCCTAAAGATTCCAAAAAATTACCCTTAAAACAAATCTAAACCATTGCTATCAATTTGGCATTATCATCGATACCAACTAGATACGATAATACAATACAAAAATAAAAACAAACACTATCAACTTATCTCAGGTTCTTGTATTGACTTGTAGCCCATTCCTATCCCTTAAATCAAAATCTAACACAAAAATATAATACAAGAATCTAACAACTAATGGTGGTTTTAACGTATGGAAGCTCAATTAAATAACAGCTAATAGACAATACAATGACTATAGTGAAAAGTGATCAACGCTCATGGCCCAGTCCCAGATGAATAAGTGAAATCATGGAAATAAAGAATGTGTTAATGTGTTATAGGATGTAGTTTTGGAAAATTACCCGTTTGAGGAGGTAATCGTCAGTATCCTTCAGTTCATTACTCTTTTTCCCAGAAACGATTTCGAGCACAACAACACCAAAGCTGTACGCATCCACCTTTTCTGATAATTGTCCATGAATTGCGTACTCAGGTGCAGTGTATCCTCTGACAAAACACGAATAATATATCTCTTTCAATCGTGAAGCAATTATCACTTCATAACGACTTCTAAGCATAACATATGATAATGAAGAAAATTACAATGTGCCAGCAAATTTGGTGCTCAAATGGCTTTGATCACCAGGTAAAAGCCTTGCCAAGCCAAAGTCTGCAATCTTCGGTTGGAAATTATCATCAAGAAGAATATTACTGGCTTTTATATCTCTGTGAATTATGCAAACATGGAAGTCCTCATGCAAATATGCAAGTCCCCTTGCTGTGTTTAGGATTATATCAAACCTTTGTTTCCAGTTAAGAAAGCCTTTTCTTTCACCTGTTTTAATCATAAGAAGAAACTTATTCAACATTTACAAACTCAAAGAACAAGCTAAAGAGATAAATTTAATTAGATACCAAATAAGAATTTATCAAGGCTGCTATTGGCCATGAACTCGTAGACAAGAAGAAGCTCTGGTCCTTTGCTACAACAGCCGAGTAGGCGGATTAGATTTCGATGATGAACATTACTTATAAGCTTCACTTCATTTTCAAAATCTGACATTGTCCTCCGAGACACTCCTATAGCTAGTTTCTTCACCGCAACTATTTTCCCATTGTTCAAAGTGCCCTGTTTCAATGAAATTCAAAGTTTGTGCATAAAACATCACATCCCATTTCATTTATTTTATTTCCAAAAATTCCAAATTCCAAAGCTATATGTAAAAACATGGTAAAAGTATAGTATAGAGTAATACAGCGTTATGTGCCTACTCCACTGTGATAGTGCGTCATATATAGAAACGTGCTCATGTAGAGCCATGGATGGTAATCGGACTCGCCAACCCATGGACTTGAGGCATCAGTGCTGAATAGGACGAGTTTGAGAACAAATTTAGATCTTTCATGGGTTTTAGTTTTAATAATTTTCAACGTTCCATGTCTGCATCTAGGCAAATTTGTATGATTCGAACCCAAACTCAACTGCCTTAGATTAAGACATTTTTGAAAAAGAGTCGCTCTGCTTAGTTCCCAATTTTTATCTCATCATACGATTATGTTAAATCATGTGTTCTTTTTAACAAATATACCTCCAAATTAAATCTTAAAGACTAACGGAAATTATTCATAAACCCTAATTTTGTTATTACATCTTAATCAAATCCTACTATGTAAGTATATTTTAAACTCTTGAACATAAATATTCTTTACTTTTATAAATAAGTAGTAATACACTTCTCAAAAATTATTTTAAAATCGTGTATTCAAAATGATATGGTATGATTTTAACACTAACACTTCATTCATTGCATCATTAATCCATCTACTTAGCAATCATTAATTGAATACACATTGTTTGGGATACAAAATTTGGGATATAAATATATATTATTTTAAAGTTACATTAGATAGGAAATTTATTATGTTAAAGACACCTGGCAAATGTAAATAGTGTAGCTTGACAAATAGGAAATATCTTAACATGAGCATTTAAACTTGAAAGTCTTGATCATTTGTTTGGATTCCAGCAACTAAAGCACTAGTAAAGAAACTTGCAGTAGGCGTGGCTTGTAAAAGCCCAAAAAAAAAATAAAATAAAGAGTCTAATTAAGGCAACTTTGAGAGTTCCCTTTCTAGAAGATGCAAGGCATGTGCGCATTAGATGAAACCTTATTACAATATCAACAAATTTTTATCACAACTCTAATTCAAATTCATAATCTTCTCTAGGAAAAAAGATTTCTTTAAATAATTGGTTCTAACTTTTAATTACTTTTTAATGGTAGTTAAATAAATAAATAATAAAGTCACTTCAAGAAGAGGGATGTCTAGTAGGTGAATATTTGGCTCAATAACTCCCTTGTAAATATTTGTTTATACCTTAAGAGATCAGCCTCATTTGTTAGGATTGTTTTATCAATTTAACAAATGGCATAATCCTATTGGTTTTTTATGTATAAATTGTAACAAAGAGAAGAGTTGGAAAGAAATGGGGCAAGATTCATTCACTCTAGTTATTATTTCCTTGTGTGATATCTTTTTCGGGAAAACACTTGTATTCTAGAGTCTCCAAGAGTGAGAGGGAGAGTGAATTTCTATTAGGATTGATATGATCCGTAACTCTCAAATTATAGTTTGTGGCTTAGCTAATTTCTGGGTTAGTTTTCAAATTTTTCATGCATGAAATTAGTTGGTGATAACTAATTTGAGAAGGCTTACTTGTAAAATTACCTATGTATTATAAATAGGTGTAATTAAGTGAGACTTTGAAGAGATTCTCTTTTACAAAGAAATTAGGGCTTGCAATGAGAAAGATTCTTAGAACTAAAATATCCCAACAAGAGTAAGTCATAGAGAGATAGCTCCTAGCTCAAAGATTAAGAGTTGTGTAAGCTCTGTAAATCAATTCTTCATAGTGGAATTACTCCTACAATTTTCTAGTGGATGTAGGTAAAACCTAAACCGAACCACTTAATTCTTGGTTTTGTTTCCCTTGTTGATTACTTGTTTGATTGTCTTCATTGGTTGATTTCTTCATTGCATTGTATATTGCTTTGTTCTTGAGTTGAGGAGGTCTGATTCAGAGATCATAATCTCAACAATTTGGTATGGTAACCAAGGTTGGCTTTTTTCTTATAATAACTATTTGTGAAAATTCTTGAGTGAAGCAATGGGTGTTACAAGGTTTGAAAGAGAAGTTTGATGGAAAGGGTGATTTTGGTATTTGGAGAAAGCGGATAAGGGCAATTCTAGTGCAGTAGAAATACACCAAAGCTCCCGGTGGTAAAACTACTCTTGATAATTGTTGTTTTGATACAGAGAAAGCGGAGATGCTTGGTTGTGGTAATTTTTATTCGATCACAGTATTTCCACCTAATGATATAATTCCACAGGGCAATGTTCAATGCATTCATAATGCACAAGTTTCTTTGTCCTGAAATCTCCACTTTAAATGGTTAGAGACTTATCATTTCCCCATTGAAGACAAACCACATAACAAACTTTTTCAAACAAAGTGTCCAATTGTTGTTTATAGGTTGTGAATTAGTTTTGAGCTATGATAAAATTCTATGCCTTATATATATCTCATTTATATAGTATTTTATCAATAGATAAGTTCTGGAGCCTCTAGTTATTGATACAATCATATTTGGGTAAAATAAATAATAACAACTTTATTTATTAATGATATTTCTACAAATTTATAGAAAATATCGATGACTCCTAAGGCACATTGCTAAAACCATGTTGACCCTTGGTGTTATTGGTTTATGGGTAATAACATCCAACCCCTCCATATCTGGCCAAACATTAAGATCTTCTCAGACTTTTAAGAAATATTCACTCAACCCCTAACTAATAGTAATCTCTTCCGTGAAAATAACTAATAATATTGAAATGTCATTATGCCCTTAAATATCTCAAGTGAAATGCCATCTTTATCCTTGAATCTTTGAAAATTTAAGAAACGTTATTTTCGTAAGTGTCAAACCTAAGAGCTATATAATGTAAAGCATATAAGATGCTTTTCGCCACTGAAGCAACATAAAAAATTAGTGTTGGGCGAACAAAAATTATATTTAAGCTATCGAAATAAATTGGAAAAACACAAAAAGAAAAGAAAATCTAGTAGCCCATTTTTCATGTCCATAGCTTTCTTCTTGATTTTGAAACATCAACATCATTAGTCCAACAAAGCTTTTCTCCAAAAATTCTCATCCATCAGAAACTCACTAACCCAAGTCTTTTACTCACATTGTAATCCAACAAATTTTTATTTTCTTTGAATTAAACAAAAAGAAAAAAGAAGTTGCATATTGTTAAAAGATAATTTGTAGTTAATCTTCACGAGTCAGGAAACATCTAGATGCAGGGCCTTTGATATACTCTTTGAGTGGAGACTTTTGATATGCTCATTGATGTTTGAGAGAGTTAAGGCTGGACTAAATTGTTTATATGATTCATGAAACAACTAAATTGTTATTAATATGGTACATGAACAGTTATGTAACGGAGTAGTACAAATATGTACTCATGCTTTGTTTTGAGATAACAAGAAGAATAAAATGAGTTCAATTCCTCCAGTCCAGAAGTTGGGTCTTTCTTATAAAAAATTCTTCCTATTCATCTTTTTGGTTCAGAACCAAAACTCCAACAAATTTGGTATCAAAGCCATATATTTTCCAATGTTATTTTTAGCTTGCTCACACAAAATTATCCTTATGGCAGCAGCTAGCTCAAATCCTTCTGGCCTTAATTATTCTCAGAATCTAATTCCCATCTTTAATGGAGAAAATTATGAATATTGGAGTTTAATGGAGAAATTATGAATATTGGGGTATACAAATGAAGACATTTTTCATGTCTCAAGGTCTGTGGGATCTTGTAGAAGATTCTTATGAAGAACCAGAGTCAGCAAAAGTATTTGCGACTTGGACGAATGCAAAGCAGAACGAGTTTAAAAATAACAAGAAAAAGGATGCAAAAGCATTGCTCTTCATCTAGCAAGGGGTAAGCAAATCCATTTTCCCTGGGATTTCACTTGCTAGAAAAGCAAAGCAAGCTTGGGATATTCTCAAGGTTGGATTTCAAGGTTTTGAGAAGGTAATAACCATAAAAGTTCAGTCATTATGGTATGAGTTTGATAATTTTCTTATGAAGGAAAATGAATCAATTAATGCTTACTTTATTAGAGTTTCTAGTATTGTTAATGAAATTAAAAGTTATATAGATACCATTGAAAATAAGAAAATTGTTGAAAAAGTCTTGAGAAGCTTACTACCTAAATTTGATCATATTGTTGCTATAATTGAGGAATCTAAAAATTTGTCACAACATACCATTCAAGAGTTGATGGGTTCGCTTAAGGCACATGAAGGGAGAATGCATAGGTATACATAATAGCCACTTGAGCAAGCTTTTCAATCAAAGGTGAAATTTAGAAAAGGTACAGACGCTGGAAATGAAGGTTCAACCAGGAAATCCTCATCATCAGAAAATCGGTTTGGAAGAGGTTCAAGTTCAAATCAATCTGAAGATTCTTCTAATCATGCTTGTGGACAAGGACGAGGAAAGAATCAGAGAGGTAACAGAAAATCAAACTTGTAGTGTTTTGTTTGCAAGAAATATGGTAATAGGCAAAGAATGTAAGTTTAAATGCACTAGGTGCAATGTCTCGATCATATGGATAAAGATTGTTGGTACCAAAATAATAACACAGCAAATGCTTTATAAGATAATTCTACAGATCAATTATTTTACACATGTCTAAGTTCATATCAAGATTATCAAGATATTTGGTATGTTGATAGCTGCTGTAGCAATCACACGATAGGGAACAAAAATCAGTTTGTGAGCCTGGATGAATCAATAACTTTGCAAGTGAGACTTGGAGATGGCAAGCACTATGAAGTGGAAGGCAAAGGAGTTATTTCCATTCAAATAAAGGGAGGTAAGTCTAAACTTATGCATGGTGTACTTTATATTCCTGGCCTTACTCGAGATTTATTAAGTGTTGGTGAGCTCATGACAAGATGTTATAAAGTAATTTTTTATGAAGATGAATGTCTAATTTTTTATAAAGGAAAAAGATGGTTAATCACCAAAGTAAAAATGACTAACAAAGTTTTTCCTCTTGTTTTGCCATCAAATTCTAATAATGCTTTGAAGGTTTAAAATGATGACTCTTGGTTGTGGCACTTAAGATAAGCCCATTTTGGTTTCAAATCTTTGAAGGTTTTGAAAACTAAGAAAATGGTGATTGGTATTCCGTCTATTCATCTTGAGAACCAAGTTTGTGAATGGAGCATTTATGGGAAATAACATGCACTTCTAGTTACAAAGAAATCATGGAGAGCTAAAGCTCCTCTTGAGCTTGTTCATGCTGACATTTGTGGACCAATAGAAACTCCTTCACTCAAAGAGAAAAAATAATTTCTCTTGTTTGTTGATAATTTTAGTAGGATGATGTATGTGTATTTTCTATAGCAAAAGGCAGAAGCATTCTCTACTTTTTCTCAAGTTCAAGGCACTGGCTTAAAAGGCAAAGTGGACACTAAGTAAAAATTCTCAAAACATATCGTGGTGGAGAATTCGCTACCAAGGAGTTTTCAGATTATTGCAATGAGAAAAGGATAAAAAGGAGCTGACAATACAATATACCCCTTGGCATTTGCGGAATGCAAAAATCGTACAACCGTGGAGATGGCTCATAGCATGCTAAAAGATAAAAATATTCCAAATAAATACTGTTGTCTATATTCTTAATAGAGCTCGTACAAAAGCTTTGGTTTTGAAGCTTGCCACAAGGGAAAACCTAAGGTAAATTCATTTAAAGTTTTTGGTTGTGTTGCTTATGCTCACGTTCTAGTGCAAATTAGGTCAGAAAGTTAGATGAAAAAGGAGAGTAGTTTATCTTTGTTGGCTACAGTGATGAATCAAAGGCATATCGTTTGCTGAATCCTAAAATGAAAGAGTTGGTGATATCAAGAGATGTCATTTTCTATGAATTAAAGGCCTAGAAATAGGGAAAAAAAAAAAGAAAATCAAATTCCTAAGGTGGTTGAAGATAATGAAGTATCTCTAAATGAAGATGAATTCCATTTTTCACCACCACCAGAATCTTAATCTCCTCCAAGGAAGATGCGTTCTCTTAGTGATATTTATGAGAATTGTGACATGGCTTTCATTACAATTAAGCCCCAAAATTATGAAGAAGCAGTTTGGCAAGGAACGTTTTAAAAGATTTCTAGTGGGAACAAAAGTCAGCTACTAAGATTTATTGTGATAATAAGTTAGCAATTGCGATAACAAAGAATCATGTTTTCTATAGCAGGTTAAAGCACATCAAACTTCATCGGAAAATTACTCGAAGATAAAGAAATTGAGATGAAGTTTTGCAAGACTGATGAGCAACGAGCTGATGTTTTCATAAAGCTATAGTTTCAATTTAGAAGCTCAATTATTTCAAGGAGAATATGTAGATTACAAATTAAGAGGGGTATTAAAAGATAATTTGTAATTAATATTGATAAGTCTAGAAACATCTAGATGCATGGTTTTTGACTTACTCTGAGTGGAGACTTTTGATATGCTCATTGATGTTTGAGTGGAAAGTTAAGGTTGGAATAAATTGTTTTTATGATTCACGAATCAGCCAAATTGTAAAGGCTAGAGCAACATGGTACATGAATGGTCATGTAATGGAGTAGTATAAATATGTACTCATGCTTTGCTTTGAGAAAGCAACAAGAATGAAATGAGAATCAGTTTCTCTTTGGTTCAAAACCAAAACTCCAACACATATGATATATGTGTCTAGTTGCTCCATTGCCATATACGGTTACACATGGCTTATGGTGGTCATATTTTTAGATAAGAAATAGTGTGTATGGAGAACAATAGAGAAAGATAAGATAAGAATAGGGCAAGAGTAAAGAAAAAGAAAAGAAGATGGAGAAGAAAGAAACAAAATTAGAGAAAAAAGAGAAAGAAGTGAGAAAGGAAGAAGATAGAGAAGAGAAAGAAATATAAAAATAAAGGAGAGAAAATATTTTTATTTTTAAAATTTATTTTCAATTTTTTCGTAGGTATACTAAAATACCCTAGATTTGTTAGCTTTAACATAGATTTATTAATAGTTGGAAGTTGCGTGAGTATTTTTGAAAGTTTGGTGAGTCTTTGATGTTTGGCCAAATAATGGGGGTCAGATGATAATCACCATTGGTTTATTTTTTTCTACTCTATTTTCTTTCTTCCTGAGTTTCGTATTTGTAGGTTTTTAGATTCCTTGAATTCATTTTGTCAAAGTCTACTTTGCCAATTCTTTTTTGCAATATGTAATAAAAAACTCATGTATTAATAATAAGAGTATTTTAAGATTTTACTTACACACACACACACACACACACACACACACACACACACACACACACACACACACACACACACACATATATATATATATATTAAATAATAGGGCTTAGTGAGATAAAATATAAGGGCTATGTAATCATGAATATGAAAAATTATAAAAATATTGTTTATATCCACAAGTAATACCAAACCCTAATGAAGTAGACATAGGATAAAATAGTAGACCCTAACAAGTCTAGTATGGGTCCGTATTTCAATATTTTTTACATATTTGGCTATAAGATTAGGCAAATTTGTACCAAACTAAACCTATTGGTATTCTTATGTGGAGGCCCCAATTTATAAGAACCGGTCATAAGAAGCAAATACCATGAGAGGAGTTTTGTTGGGGGCTTTTTTTTTTTTCCCCCTAATGTAAAACATGATACATCTAGTGTAACTTTTCAACTAATAAAATACTATTACCTAAATAATTAATTATCAATTTACTGAGATGAAATAGCGAAAATCAAATTGAAAGACATCTGAATTTAGATTTATACCAATGATATAAATTATTATAATTTATCCTAAATTATATATTTTACCTTGTAAATGTCACCAAAACCACCTTCTCCCAGTTTATTTTCCTCACTAAAGTTTTTGGTTGCAGAAACCAAATCTTTGTATCTGTAATTCATTGGACCTTGCAATTCTGTTGCCTCTAAGATGTTTCCTATTACAAAGAATTAATTAGTTAATTAAGCATTGATCTAATGGAAAAGTTTTGATAGAAATTATCTATAAATATATAACATCAGAAATACTGTAAATTAATCTTGTTGAATTGAAGATGGAACATTAATTATAGAATAATATATTTATGCTAGATTTACCATAAAATTAATACGCTTTACCTCTTTGCTTCGTCATCTTTTTTCTTGAGAATATGAACCAAAAAAGCAATGCAAGAAGTAGGAGACTTACTCCGCCACCAACTACTCCACCAATAATTGCTATCTTGTTGCTTGAATCTCCTATATAATTTAATAGTACATGATTGGCGTCACAAAGTGTACTAAAAAATTACATAGAAGCATATTGAACATCATGATTAAGAACATGCGAATAATAAATCACATCAAATAAAGATAAAGAGACACTATATTCACATGCCTACATCCACTTATTAGAGTTAAATCCATTAGACTATAAATATACAAGAGTCTAGTAGAGCAAAATGGTATTCAACCCCCATGCCTAATACTAATAGAGCCTAAACTGTTTCTTATTTCACCTACGCAATCTTGATGTTATTCTTCCCACATTCCTATAAGGGAACTTATCTTGGTTACCCTCTACGTCTAGCCTGTTGCATAATTAGATTGAATTCTCAACCTCATCTGTATACATATAGCAATATTTTATTGTTAATAGGAGTAAGACTCAAATTTCTTTTATAACTCTAATTTTCTATTCCTTCCACTATTCGTACTATGCGTAAAAGTCAAGTTAAACATGAAAATGAGCCACAAGAATTCTACTCCTATTCCTTGAAAATAATGACAAAAATTGCTATTATTTCTTTTTCTAAATTTAAAATTTAGTATACAGAAACATAAGGAAAAAAAATCTTAGATTCAATAGATGAAGTCCACGCATATTATCGATACTGATGTATATATTGTTATGTATTGTTCATGATGATGGGATGTACATGTATTTGTTGCTCTTAAGATTTTTTTCTCTAAAAGATAGTGTCATATTAATTAATATGTATTTAATACTGTCAACATATCAATCATTTAAATTATTGGATTTTGTGGACCAGTGACTAGAAAATTATGCCTAGTTATGTGTCAAAAATCTTATATCAAAATATCCCCTCCCATTAATTAATTAGGTCTCTTTTAGTTAACCAAAAGCTCAAATATATAATTGAATTTTCTTCATAATTGCCTTCCTTATAGAGCGGTATAAATCAATTTAATATGTGTTCGTGACTTATTAAGCAATTTTTTATAATAATATATAGCCAAGAAAAAAAAAAAAAACCTTTTCTCTTACCACTTTTCAAGAAGGGAGCAATATCAGTAGTCTGGTTATCATTGAAGAATGGAGAGTCTGAATATCTTAAGAAGCAGCCAACATCAACTGCCCAACCAAATGCAAATGTAAGACATCTCTGAATGTTGCCATAAGCCACTGCCAAGCACTGTCTGCAACCTTCTTCACTGATAGTTTCTACACATTGTGCTATGCCATACACTGCTTTTGATGTATTACCACCACCACCAATTGCCTTCTTACTTGCAGCAAAGTAGCCATTGATCTTTGGTGTAGCAACTTTAAGATCTTCCAATAGCTCAGTCGCTGCTGCTTGAAAATCGATGGTTTTTGATGCTGTTTGATTCCCACAAAAACCAAATCGACCTTCTTGTGTACTCTGATCGAAAAAATTGCTGCTCTCGTACCTTAGTAACCAATTATATTTGTTAATATTGAAGATTCAACCAGAAATCTTATAAATATGAGAGATTTGTTATTGAAATAGAAGATACAAAATGCTATACAATTTGTAGACATTAACCAATAAAATTGTATCATGTAATTGTAAAAAAAAGAAGCAAGTTATATGTATATGTCAGCCATATTTCTTGAACTCCCAAATTTCTTAACCTTTATAATTTCTCCCATTTAATTTCTTGCATTATCTCATTAAAAAAATGTTCTTACACTACAAATTAAGTATAAATTTATTCATACGTTGATAATTAATAGTCTTGTCAGTGCTGGCTACCTAATGGATAGATATATTAATTTGTTAATTAATTAATAAAAATGATACTCTTCCAAAATTGTACCTCAAATGATATGTATTTAATATCGACTTATCCAGTAGATGGTGTAATGATGTGATGAATTATGTGATATGATTTAGTAGCTTTAATTTCATATAATGTCATTTGAGATGCATGATTTTGAAATAAGTTCTAGAATGTGTATCACTACTATTGATTAATTTAAGGGTTAATTCTAATTTGCCTCCTGAGGTTAGGTCAAAATAAACTGAGGACCTCAATTTTCTGAAACTCAAAATTACCCCCTGATGTTACTGTAGCACCGTTAGATTTAACAGAAAATGTATTAAATAATAACTTAACGCTTTAGAAACCATTTAGAAAAGGGTATTATAGTCTATTTTACTGCTTATTAGCTTTAAGTTATTATTTAATACATTTTTTGTTAAATCTAATATTAGCATTAAGTTATTATTCAATACATTTTCCGTTAAATCTAACGGTTTAATACATTTCCCGTTAAATCTAACGATGCTACAGTAACCTCAGGGGGCATTCTTAGATTTTAGAAAACTGAGGTCCTCAATTTTTTTTAGGCCTAACCTCAGGGGGCAAATTAAAATTATCCCTTAATTTAATTTATAGTAAAACCTATATCATAGAAAATTTTCATTGTATGCACGAGGGCTTTTATGAAGACTTATAGAAGTTTTGGAATTTGAGTGTTTTATGATGGGGTGTGGTTAATGGCAACCCTAAAATTGATTTTTTCAGCCATCGTTTGAAAAAATATAAATCAAAATTTGATATACACACCCACAATAGTCTAGGAAGAGCCCCACCTTCCTTTCATCTAAATTATCTTTAAGCTTTGTTTGTTGACATTTTTAAAATACTATTTTCTAAAAACACAGATTTATCCATGCATTTAAAATAATATCAACAATTTATCATTTTTTAAATCGATAAAATTTAAAATCAATCATATATTCTTTCCAAATTTTGATAAAGAAAACCTAAAATACACACACAAATTCTTTCAATTTGGAATTTCAAATGAAAAGAGTAGGTAATTTTAGACAAAACCACTAAACCAAAAGAAAAAATCATCAAGAACCAAGATCAGCTGCAAATAATCAACAATGCGAAGAAGTTTGACCAATCAACAATTTTTGTGTTGTCTATGCACCATGACAACGTAAAATTTATTCTCTTTACTGTGGTTTAAATTATAAGAAGATCTAAGATGAAACCCATTCTCGACTCAACTCGACATAAAAAGAAGTTTTACAAGTTTAGGTCTTTCAGGTAAAAGCATGAAGAAGTTATAGGCTGTTTGTTGTAATTAGAAGAAGTTAGTACCCATGCTGGTCTCTGTAAAGTAGAGTTTTGAGGAGTTAGAAATTCAATCTCACTTAAATTTGATGCATATTTTGCAGCCATTAGGAGCCTCAGCGTTTTTAGCGGTCTAACTATAAATATGACTTATATTACAAGTCTTATAGTATATGATGAAGCTTCTTCTTTTCGCCATTAAAACAATGTACAAATTAAAAGATATGATGAAGATGAAATATAATTTCACACTGGAGAGAGTATTTTCATTTGTTAATCAAATCTACAACGTGAGAATAAAAAAGGGGGTGGGGGTGGGGGCGTGGGAGATGTGTTACGACGGGGCGTGGTGGGTGGAGGAGAGAGAGAAAGAGAGAGGGAGAGAAAGAGGGAGAGAGATGGAATAACAGGCGGTTATTTTGTAATTTTATTGAAGGATATTTTAGTAATAAAAACACGTACAAAAAAATTAGATATAAAAAGAAAAGTTATTCTATTTAGCCCCCATTTTTTTACTCACTAGATCTCACTTCTAAATTCATCCTATTAAAAAAATTTTAAATCGATATTATTTTCTCAATGGACACCATTTAATTCTTAAACTATCCTTCTAAAATGATAAAACTCTAATGTCAAGGTGTTTTAATGGAACTAGTTGTAAACCTGCATTTTTTTTTTAATTGACACTTCATTTCTTTACATGTACAAAAAAACATGCCTATAAAAGTTTGCATTGGTTTTCTTTTTAATTGTAATACCCAAGTTCATAATGGCTCATTACAATCTGTGTTCACCAATCTTCAAACATGTCAAGGTCTTTTAGAATAGGATTTTCTTATGTTTTGAGTTTGCTGGAGGGTTTCAGTTTGAAGGCTGCTATTTGGCCTCTAATTTAACTCACATTTGAAGTCTTGTTCATTTTAGTTAAGCATAGATTATTGAGATTTTCTTTAATTTTTCCATCCCAAATGGAAAGTGACGGACCCAGATATTTTTTTTAGAGGGGCACTATGTAGTCTAGAATTAAAATAAATATGAGTAAATAAATATAATAATTAAGATTTAATCATATTTAAAATAATTTTCAGATAAATTAAAAATTCTAAATAATTTTTTCATATATAAGGCTAAAGTAATGCATTGTAGTTTCAAAAAAGAATTTTCTAAATATGTATAAGTTCTAAAGTCTTTTGATATGATTAAATTAATATGTTTTAACACTTTATATGAGAGCTAAATGTATTTAATATTTAGAGTTTGATATAACTAGGCAATTTATTTTTTTGTACTATTTCGTTATCTAAATTTAAGATTCTATATAAATTAATAGACTGATAATAAACTAAGTTCAAAAAATATATATAAAAATTTAGATTGATGTAGTATATTGCAAATATTATCTTTGAAATCCATTATGATTATGTATACTCTAAATGTCTTCCAAATAAATTATGTAAGTATATATCATGATATTTCAATCATATTATTACATAATTACATAAAAAAAAGGCACATAAATGAACTGACTTAACAATGTAACTAAAGGATTTAACCAAAAAAATATATATAAAATTAAGGGTGAACCCAAGTGCAAGATGCTATATTTGTTAAAATTATGTATTTTTTATATAAAGGATATTTGACGTGTAATTTGTAACTATTGAAACTTAAGGGGTATAATGGAATTTTAATTTTTCAGTGGGGGCCTAGGCCCCCCCTAGTTACAACATAGGTCCGCCATTCCAAATGGATCCCTTGTACTTCACATTACCTATTTCTATGTTTACAAGATTTCAAGGGACTTCCTTGTAGCTTTGCGTTGAATTCACGAATTGTAAAGTATTCTAGAGTAATTTTTCTTGGGGTCAAGGTAGTCAAAAAAATAAAATATAAGGTATGATGAGTTCAAAAGTGGGGGCTAAATAGAACTACTCAAATAAGAATTTTGGGTATAAATGGCCCTGCCCTTTTATCGTGACTTAAAGGAGAGATTTAAAGGTAACTAATTTACATGATTACATCAACCATGAAGAGTTTAAGATATCTCTTTTAAAATAACAATAATAATAATAATAATAATAATAACAATAATAAAAGAAAAGAAAAGAAAAAAGTAAATCCTATAGACCACAAAGGTTTGGCTATTACAATACAAGTATTAAACTATTTAATAGAGTAGTTGAGATTTTAAACCGTAAAATAACAAATAATTAATACTATCAACTAATAGCATTATTAAAAGATGATGAACAATTAAGAGTTTATGTAAGGGATAATTACAAAGATTAGGGATAATTACATCAGGTCGTTGTCTTATAAAACCTGATTTCATTTCTGGTTTAAAAAGTTGGGTTTTAATGGAGTCAGATTTTAATCGGGTTATTAAGTGAAAACCCGTCTTAACCCGACCCGAGCATATATATTTAAAAAAATAATATTTGTACCACATGGCAAATGATAGTTAGTTGAGTGCACTCTATTATTCTACACTTAAGCACACAATATCAGATACTTGAAACACTTTTTTTTTTCTTTCCCAATCCAATTGAACCATAAAACAAAATATTTGCACCTCCTCTCTTGCCCCCCGAGCTGCTAGGCTCCCTCGTCTCCACTGCGATCTTCTCGCCTAGCCAGACCCTCTATGCTTTTGACCGACTCGCTTCGCGAAGCCCTCTATGCCTCCACAGGACCACGGTCGTCTCGCCAGCAAGTAGGGGTGTCAATTTGTGTCACGAGTGTCGACCAATTTAATTATTCGGGTCAAGATATGAAACATAGATTCGACACGGTTATTAAACGTGTCATCCACGTGTTGTAATCATGTCATATTTAATTAACATAATATATTTAATTATTTAACTTAATTATACATAATATATCATATACTATATATTTATATCAATTAAAATTATTTTAACAATATAAATAATTGCTAATATTAAAAAATTATTAAAATCATTATAATTTACTATTATGTAAATTAATTTACTTTATAATATAAAATTTTCAGTTTTATAATATATATTTGTAAGCAAGTAAAAATTCATATATTTGTAACTATTCATGTCATTAAACGGGTTGGCATGTTAAGCATCCTAAACACGAATTTGACCCATTTATTAATCGTGTGTCGTGTTCGTGTCATATTCATGTCGTGACCCAAATTGTCACCCCTACCTGCAAGACTCCAAGCTCTTCACGACTCACGCCTCCATGGCTGTCTAACCTCAACAGGTCCTCTAGGTCTTACATCCGGGCCTTTCACAGTGGTTTGAGCCTTCTTCATCACGGTTCACCACGTGTGTATTAATTTTTGTAAGTTAAATTTATGTAATTTCTCTAGCTTTTGTATTAATTATTGTTAAATTATAATTTCTGTTTTCTTAATGTTATTAATGTTCATAATACAGTAACACACTTTGTAGATTCATAGTTGATTATTATTTATATATAATTCGTGATCAAGAATGCTATGAGATTGGATGATTGCTTGAAGTTGAAAAAGAAAACTAGTTGAAGAGAGAATAACTTTAAAAGAAAACAGTATTATTATCCTCCTATTACCAATAATATTTGGTAGGTTTGTGAAAATTTCTCAAATTAATAAATAATAATTTACCATAAATGATTAATTATTCTGTTTGTTTGTTTCATTATATAAATTTGATGCATAATCAAATTTCTTTATTTTCAAAGCATTTTAACCAAACAATTCTGCACTATAATTTAATTTACATTGCATTTAATAGACATGGATTGAATTTACATAGACATATTTCATTGGCTGCCTGTTTGATTCATCTTGTACAATTTTTAATTTTTAATTTTTAATTTTTTTTTTGTAGGCATTGTGAAGTTGGTGGAAGTGGAACCGTGGAACACATAGCAGATGGCCCGGTGACTTGTTTAGAAGATGTAGTTTGGTCTTTGATGTGTTCTTTTTTAAATTTCAAATGTATTGTAACTTGGATTTTTGGACTTCATGATAATCATAGATTCATAGTTGGATAGGTTATCACATGAATTAATTTAATTTCTGAAAGGCCTAAAACACATTAAAGTCTTTAAATGCTTTGAATTTATGTCAATGGGCTGTAACTTGTATATAAATTACAACCAACCTGAACCGACCCGATAAGTATGGGTTTGCATCAAGTCTATATTTATAAAAACCCGACAATGGGTCCAAATTTTTCTATCCCTATGGGGTATTGGGTTAGATCGGGTTTGATAAAACTTGACCTGACTTGACCCGTGCTTACTCCTAACAAAGATAATCAAATTTAAAGGAGGTATTTGTAAAAGAGTAGATCTATTCAGCCCCATGTTTAAACTCATTAAACCCCATCTTTTATTCTTTGTTATTTGACTATTCTATCCTCAAATAAAATTACTCAAAAGACAAAATCTTAAAAATTGAAATCTTAAATTCTCTTAAAGATTTGATCTGCAATATTTATATTATTTTTAATAAATTATATATTAATCATAAAAAATAAATTGTCTTATGAAGAAAACAAGGGTGCACTAGATTCTACTCCATTTTTATTCTTTTTAATCTTCCCATTGGTAGACTTCTAGAGGAAGGGACGCAGAAAAACGGTTATCAACACTTAAAGAGCAAGATCAAATGAATGAAATAAATATTAAAAAAAAAATCGCAATTAACGTTGTGAGTTGCTGTACAGAATTGGGTGTCTTGCTATCTTGATTGGTTCCCGCAGCAAGTAATCAACCCAAAATAAATAAATAAATAAAATCAGCCAATGTAATCGGAATTCAAAAAGTAATGTTTGTAAGATTTGAATCAAAGATTTGAGGAATCAATGGCTAAACCGTGCCAATATACAATTAAGATAAACTATAATAAGGAAATATTAGTGTATTAGTATTTATTTAGAAGTCAAATATTATTTATGGGTAATAAATAATTATATAAAGAAATATTAATTTGGGAATTAGGAGGGTTCAATGAGAAAGTAATATAAATTTAAAATTTTTAATACGGTAAACTTAAAAATATGATTTAATAAATTAAAAAATGAGGGTTGAATAGAATTATTTTTTAAAAAAAATAAGCGCACCTTAATTATTATTTTCTTATTACCTAAACAACCAATGGGCAAAATGGGTCACCGCTCGACTGTTACGACATGTCAGCTGGTTGCTTTCCTGCACTAAGGATTGACGGGCTATGCCGTTTCTTTGTCAATGTCACAGAGCAATAGAGCGTTTGTGAGCCCATCAAAATCAACTTTGTATGCGTTTTTTTTTAATCCAATTGACTAGGTAGTAAAAAAATTGAATTTGTTATTTTTACAAAACAGTCCCTAAATTTTGGTTACTTTTTTCTGTGCAATTCTGAATTTGCAATGATAAAATTTTGACTTAAGAAAATGACTTAAGATATCTATTCTTTTCTTTTTAATTAATTACTTAAATATTTGGACATATTCCAATAAAAAAAAGGCAAAATTACCTCAAAAACCAAAACCATATATTTTGCAAAATTTACATATATATATATATATATATATATATATATTATTAGTTAAAAAAATTACCTTTGTAAATTTCTGTTCTAGATGTATTGTATTCTGTTTCTTAAAATCTTTTTTCAGTTGTAGTGCAACTACTATATTTGTATTCTCATAAGACTTTATAAGATAAAAATTCAATCTTTCATTTTTAATTTTACAAAGATTTTCTTAAAAATTAACGAGTAACACAACTATTTTGAATTAATCTATCTACCCATTGTCTGCCCAATAATTCTTGATTTTAGTAAACTTAGTAGCTAGCACCAGGACGGGAATCGGAAAATCTCTTGGGGTGGACTAAATTTTTTCATTAATATTTAGCTTGTCTAAATTTTATCGTGAATAACTTTATATACACGAAATGCATAAAAGCAGACATGGTTTATTTATTTATTCTTTGTTAGATATATGGTGTTTTTCTTTGTTATTAAAGAAAATTAGCAATACATTTTTTTTTGGTAAATTAAGATTTTGGTGATTATTTTTATAATAAAATAATAAATAAAAAATTAATATACGCAGGAAAATCTCCTTATAATTATGGTATAAAATTTGTATTTAGTCTTTTACATATAAATCCTTTTTTTTAATAAAAAAGTTTGGGTGGACATAGGAAGAAATTTTGTTTTAAAATAAGGTTAAAAGAATTATAATTTGATTTAATAAAAAAATGGTTGGGTAACACTCTGTACATATATACCTAGATGAAGAATACTGTGGACACCTCTCACAACTCTGCTCATTATGTACATATATACCTAGATATGGCCCTTGGGATTGCTCATGCTTAGATTAGTTTAGAAAGTATGTATATATGTATGTATGAACGTATGTAGTAGATCAGATGTATACCTTAAAGAGCAGCCAAGATAGATGACACGGGCACCATTGGCAGCAGAGCAGTTGCGAATTAGGGACTCAGCGGCTCTGAAGCAAGCAATACAATCAGCTGAGGAGATGTAGTTCCTGCACTGCACCATGGCGTAGGCAGAGTCCGACCCTCTTGGCTGCTCCGCCGTGGCAAAGTACTTGCCAGAGTCAAGCTCCTCTCTCAGCCCAGCAAAGGTGGCGTTGAGATTGCTGTTGAAGTCTGCCGAGTTACTCACGTTGTATTGGCTACATCCCTGATTTATGAGAACTGTTTCTGGATCTGAAGCTCCCAGTTTCAGTATCCAAAATATTATGGCCAAGGGTAATATCTTTAACTTTTCTTGGCTGCTCATGATCTTGTGTTCGGACCGATAATAGAACAAATAACGTAGATTAGATTTAATATGAAATAGGGGATTAAAACAAGGGTCCAGGAAATTTTTAGAAGACCAGGAATAAGGAGAAACGTTAGGCTTGCTTTATCATTTTTTTTTTTCTGAAAAAAGACTCGGGATGTTTTGAAGTCTTATTTGGTCCTCATCAAATGTCCACCATTCAATATAATCATTGTCAACTTCGGATATAATTTCATTCAGTCGTTTTCATCACTAAATTAATTGTCATATTAATTAACCAATGCTTTTTATTGGCCCAATTGATTATGTTAACTCATATTAATTGATTACCGAAATGAATTAACATCTTGTACAAATTCATTGGAGGAAATCAGAACAACATATTGTTCAGTAACATATTTAATAATGAGTTGAATATCCACGTATAAATTGGAAAAGAAATTTTGCAATAGCTCATTTTGCATCGTCACACTCACGCTAGACATCCGTTTAATAAGAATTTGATAAATATCCGTTTAATAAGAATTTGATAAATATCTTCAGATATTTCAATATGGAATAGAAAAAAAAAATGCTGAGATTAAGAAAAACAATAATTTTAATGTCTTAACACAATATGAAAATGAATATCAAATTCTTGGTAGATGGATGCGCTATGTAGATAAGAAGATGTGATAAGAGACCATGACTTTTGTTCTGGTTGGATACCACAACAAATTGTAGTGCTTGCAACTTGCTGTAAGGGCCATGCGCATGCCGTGAACTTTCTGCGACAAATGATTCCAGCTGTGACTTGACTCGAGCGATCAATTGGGGAATTTGATCAGTGACAGTAACACTTCCATTAGGATCCAATTGCCGTGGTCCTGCAGCATTCAGTGGGCCAGCTTCTGTAGCAAACCTTGTTGGTTGGCTGCCATTTGGCTGGACAACCAACACAGCTTAACGGGCGATACCCGTTTACATAGTTGAATAATTTAATTTAACTTAAAAAATGCATTTACATTTTTGTATAAATACAATCACTACCTTTTAAAATATTCATTCATCATGAACCACTATTATGTTAGTTTTGCTATTAAATAGATATAAATAAGTTGTTATTGAAGGTTATAATGATCATTTAATAGTCAACAATATATAAAGTCTAAAATAAAACTTGTATAAATCTCTTTTTTCTTATTTAACATTTAACAATAACTTATATAAAACTAATAATAATATTAATAATAATAACAACAACAGCGAAAATAATATAATACTGGAATCACACATAGCTTGTTCTCGAGGAGAAGCCTTATCGGTGACCACAACCTTACCCTCCCAATTCAATGCTACACACTGCCTTGCCTCCCATCTCAGGCCACAGCTTGGTACAAGGCCATCACTCCCAGTGCTGCCGTTGCCGTTGCCGCTGCCGCTAATGTGTAATACACCTGCCTCCCTGCACCATCAAAGCCTTCATACACATATTCTGCCTCAACCATCAAACCACTTATCGGTTGTTGCTTAATTCAAAGCGGCACCAATACCACAACAATTAGGCAATGAAATCCACCCAAAATCCGCCACAATCCTTCCAATCTACAACAAAATCCACCAAAAAGAACAAAGAAGACAAGTGACATAAGGTAAGTGATGAGGAACGGGGTTCCTCAAATTAACAGAAAGGGAGGGAGATGTAGACAGAGGAAAGGGGAGAAATAATAGAAGAAATTTGGGGAAGAAGTAGAGTGAAAATTGAGGGAGAAATAATCTTTTTACTAAAAGATCAAAAAACAATAACAATCAAATCTGAAAATAACATAACTAAAGGTTCCTATTTATAGGACCTTAAAGCCTAGTTCTATTAGGAAATAAAATCCTATTAGGAAATAGAATCATAATCCTAGTTTAACTAGAAAATACCAAAATTAAATCCTAAATAAAATAGTAAACTATTAATTTAGGAAAATGACTCAAATTAGGATTACTCCCAATTTAGGAAGTCAAATCCCTAATAATAGTCAAAATCCCTAATTTATTAAAATCCCTAAAATCAAAATTAAAATCCCTAATTTATTCCTAATTTGTCCTACATCAATTCTCTCCCTCTTGAAAAAAACTCGACTCCTGGCGAGTTGTCAAGGAGGAAATTGCCAATACACAAGGAAACACCACGTCTTATCTTGCACAATCATTGGAAAGTCGTCAATCCAAATCTTCGCTTCATGACGGTCCAATATTGGAAGCACACATAATAGAAAAATTATTGATGCTTTAGCAGCCTTTAATATTGGTAGAGAAACAATAATCCCCATGGAAGACTTGACCGTTGACTTGGTAGAAGACGTCACCGTTGACCCAATAATAAAAGTAGGTGAATTCAAATATGACTCATAACCTATGAAATCAATTTCTTGAATGATTTCATGAGATTCTTCTTCACATATGGATTCAAGTTCACATGTAGGCTCTACATCATTTTTCAAATTCGTTTCGCCCTTGACTTCAATAGAACTGTTAGATTCATGCTCATCTGCAAGATCAATATCACTTGCTTCCTCATCTCCACTAAAATCATCACACTCAACCTCATGGTTCTTAGGAGTTGCAACCAAAATCCCTTGATTCTGATGTTTGGTGGAGGACTCCAAATTATGACCTTGTATTTTAAGAAAGGAAGCTTGTAAGGCTTTTACAGTTATCAATATTTCTGCAATTTTATCTTCCATGGCATCCATTCTACTCTCCAGAGCATCAATTCTGACGTTTGTCCTATTTTCTGAGGCTCGTATCATTGAGAGTATTGAAGTTTGTAATGAAGAACACATTGTAGATATTGACAAGAACAATATGATGGTGTCGCGATGAACAGTAACTTCGGTGAACAGTACCCGTGATGAACAGTAACTCACGTGAACAGTATCTTATGAACAGTAACTTCGGTGAACAGTAACTTCGGTGAAGAGTGACTTTTTTTTTTTTTTGGTTTTTGTTTTGTAGGGGTGATGGAAGATGAAATTGGGGCAAAGTAAATTGATGGTAGTAGGAGATTTTAGGGTTAATGGGTTGAACAAAATTGAAGGATAAATAGTATAAGAGGGGATCAAAACCACGCTCTGATACCAATTGATGAGGAACGGGGTTCCTCAAATTAACAGAAAGGGAGGGAGATGTAGACAGAGGAAAGGGGAGAAATAATAGAAGAAATTTGGGGAAGAAGTAGAGTGAAAATTGAGGGAGAAATAATCTTTTTACTAAAAGATCAAAAAACAATAACAATCAAATCTGAAAATAACATAACTAAAGGTTCCTATTTATAGGACCTTAAAGCCTAGTTCTATTAGGAAATAAAATCCTATTAGGAAATAGAATCATAATCCTAGTTTAACTAGAAAATACCAAAATTATATCCTAAATAAAATAGTAAACTATTAATTAGGAAAATAACTCAAATTAGGATTACTCCCAATTTAGGAAGTCAAATCCCTAATAATAGTCAAAATCCCTAATTTATTAAAATCCCTAAAATCAAAATTAAAATCCCTAATTTATTCTTAATTTGTCCTACATCAGTAAGGGAAGGCTTGTTGGGACATTCAGAAAAAGTGAAGCCATTGGGGGTTGGAAGGGGTGGAGAGAAAGGAAGGAAAGAAAGGGTAAGAAGGGGGAGGAAGTGGGGAGGGAAGGGAAGGGAAATGGAAGGAAGAGAAGAGAGGATCAAGGGAGAGGATTTGGGAGGGATAGACATAATGTCATGGTTAAGGAGACAGGAGCAGGCAGAGGAGGTGGAAATGGAGAGAAGAGAAAGAAGCTGTGGAGGGCGTTGTTTGATTTTAGGCTTCTGTTTTCTAGAGGTGATGTTCCTGGTTTTGGAGGTTTGTTGGTGGTTTTGAAGTTCAGTTGGTGGTTTTAATTGTAGCAAGTTGAATTTTCATCTCTAAATATATATTTTATTTATGCAACATTTTTTAAAACTTAAGAATATTTTGGTAATTGTTGTTTTGTATGGAAAAATGATTTCATCTAATGATAAAACTAACAAAAGGGTGAGTCATAATGAATTTTTTAAAAAGTAAGGACGACATTTATACAAAAGTGTAAAGAGAGTATTTTATAGTGAAATTAAACCAAAACGCAAGGGTGGTTAGTAACATTTCACCATTTAATTTTTTCAGTGCAGGGTCGTTGAAGCCCTTCCATACCAAATACTACTAAGGTCAAACGTCAATCGGTAAAATATTAGGAAAAACTAAATTTTAACCCAAATTAAGGGGTCTCATGGAAAATAGCCCACTCCCTAAAATATAGATCTAGTGATCCTTTTGGTTGTGAAGTTATTTCAATCTCTCTCTCCATCAAATAAGAGCAACAACCATTCTTTTCTCTCTTTTTTTCTTCCTTTCTTCCTTAACTCTTCTAATAACACTAAATTAGTTGCAAAATAAGCTAGGAAAGTGAATCTAAGGTTGGGTGAAGTGATTATGTAATATATGAATGCATATATTGAAATGCAAATTGATGAAATTCAAGTTTTAGCAAAGAAGATAAATGGTCAACAAAGATTGGTCAAAATTGTTGAGTGTCGAGCATCCCATCAGACACTATTCAACAAAAAACAAAAGATGTCGGTCATTGTTTGTTTTTGTGCTTAATAAAAACTCAACAGATATATCGAGTGTCAAACATTTGAAACCAACACTCAACAACTGATAGTCATGTGATGTTGGACCTATTGAGTGTCGATTTACTCGTTTGAGAAGTGACGAGCATTGGATTTTGACACATCTAGTGTTGGTCTCGACACTCAAAAATGCTTTATTTTTGTGTTGAGTGTTGAGCTTGACACTAGATGTGTCAACATTTGGCACTCATCATCTTCAATCTCTGTCATCCAAGACCAAAAACTCCATTTGTACGCTCCTCATGCTTCCAATCACTCATCATCACTCCAAAAAACTAGTTTCCAATATGAAATAACATTAAAAATGCAACATTCAATCCATAAATCCATTAAAAGCCCTAAATTTCACGTCCAAAAAAAAAATTCTAAAGGCAACACGAGTCCTATTTCCTTAAATCAGAGAACTATAATCTACTTTTCATAATTCTAACATAGAGTTGATAGACAAAATGGTGAAGTTTGGATCATGAGAACTAATGGTTTCACTTGATAGGCATGATTAAGGAATAACGATGGAAGGGATCAAAAGAAGGAATGAATGAATAAAGGAATTTAAATGGTTAAGGGTATACAAATAATTTCACAAGCAAAAGGGTTATTAGATCTAAATTTTTAGGAATTAGGTTATTTTTCAATAAGACCCCTTAATTTGAGTCAATTTGAATTTCCCCAAAGTATTAATCTTTAATTTAAGGTTTCATAGATGAAAATGTTGGTGGTAGGGATTTGTCTGTTAAATTTATCTTTTTGTTGTGCAATTAAAGGAGAAACATAGTGTAGATCACGAGCCGAAATCATCCAGCTTTCAATCATTCTCAATTATGTGTACGAATAACAGGAAGGGGGTTTCTATTTGCAGGCTCCATGTTCATCCACGCTTCCAAATGTACTTCAACAAATATGAAGCCAAATAGCTAGAGATGGAAAGATAAAGTGACACCAAACGCCATAAGTAATCTTGTAGTAAATTATATTGATTCCAAATGGTGAAGATGGTGGAATGCCAATTGTATCTAATACTCCCCCTTGGAGTTCCACTATTTTTCAAATAATGACATTTAACTTTACTAAGAAAAAATCCAATAGAATAAAAACCTTAGTAAAGACATATGATTACATAATGCCTGAAAAGTGGTGTTGGACGTGCTTAAACTGTCTTATTAAAAACCTTGCGAAGAAAATCGAGTACAACAAAACTTGGTTGAAGGGAAAAAAAATACAACACACATATGTCCAAGATATGCTCCTTATGATAAATATATTTTTTTTTTTGATAAATACTCCCCTAATGGTAACAAGAATGACTATTTTCAAGCAATCTTCATAGTAATCAAGAAAGCATTCAAAATCTGCATAGCTAACTAATATCATATTATGATCTGACATCTTCAAATAGGATAATCTTGAAATCATGGTTTGTTAAACGTAGCAAAAAATATATATTAAAATTCTATTCCGATGCCATTAAGCAGGTGAAGATCTATAAAATTCGATGTTCAATTTTAAATAGGAGTTGTATAGTACTTCAAAATCAAATTTCTTCTCATTGTCTTCTGTAAGATGAAGGAAATCACTAAAGATCAAACAACTACATGGATACTCAAAGGTGAGTTGTATCCATATTGAAGAGCTTATAGATCTTGGAGATCAATAATTTTATATAAATTATAGTTGATCTATAAGTTGATATAATATCCTTTTTTATTAAGATCCTCGTTTTAAATTATCTCTTCAAGTATTCAGCAGTCTTTACAGATTCTTCAAAAGTTCCAATCAAAATTATAATGTTGACATGTAATAGAAAATCCAAAGTGTTCCCACATGAAGGTTTTGACAATTTCATAAAAAATATATCTTCTGGATTTACTCTAGTTGCTTAGGCAACTTAAATCCTACATGGATTTTTTTGACAAATATTAGCATGTAATAGAACACATTAATATGCAGTAACAAAATCAAATCATATCTCAAGTCCTTTCAAGGATTTTCTTATAACAAATTTGTATTCGGTATACCATATTAACATGTAAAAAAAAAAAAAATCATTAATGCAAGCCAAATCTTCAAGGACTATACTTAATCAAGTATCTAATTTTAATTCTATCCTCTCCAAGGGAAAAATGTCATTATTTAAGATTTCTTCATAAAATCTTGTATCTTAAGTTATATTTTAACCAGTCAATCTGATCTTCTCGTGAAAGCCCACTTGTATCTAATGTGTTTGACAATTTCAAATATTATGACCATAAGTCCAACTACTTCATGGTTTTCAATAGACGCCAACTTAAACTAAAGTGCTTTAATTTCACTCAGTCGTTCAATCTTTGTCAAAAAAAAGTTTCTCATAGTCATTAATAATGATTCTGGTGGCCATTCTATATGATAATATCTAGTCAAAGATCATCTCTTATCAATTCCACATCTCATAATTTATACTGATTTTTATATTCTGTCTTATCGATAAATTTTGTCTCATCAAATGCCCTAGCCTTTTCATTTGTATTTCCATGGACAAGAACTTTATCTCCTGGCCTTTTTGTTTAACATGTGGAGACTGTGCTAACTTAGGCACTCAAATATCCTGGATTGCATCTAAGTAAACCAAAACCCACTAACAAAGAGGTTTAAACAATGAAAACAAGGAAACGAGAGATTTGGGTGAGTAAATATATACTATACATAAAGTAATTTACAAGGCTTTAGAGTGAAAGACACTTAAGCTATGAGGCTTTCAAACCTTGACTCTATCATCCTTTCCATTATCTACAAATGAGAGCTCACCTATATACACACACACACACATGTTTGCACCTCTTCAATGACCTGCTATCATTGCGCCACTTGCCAATATCGTATTGGCTAGCATGAGTATAAACTTTTTTAGGCTCTAAGCATATCTAGACCCTTTCCTAGATTTTTACAATGTTACTTGGTGGCCAAGTATCTCTAGATACATCCACAAGTTGCTAGGCAACACTACACAACACTAAAGAATACAACAACACACTAGACTTTCCTAGAAAACCCTATACACTAGAGATATTCACTTATTTTTGGAACCTTTTGTAGAGTTCTACCATCTTCCAGAGTTTTTCAGAACTGTTTTGTGACTTCCATATCCTTCTTGCGTCTTCTAGAACATTTCAAAATGTCTTAAAACCTTCTGAAAACTTTCGAAACACCAACCTCAATTTTTGTGCCATTGAAATCCTTGCATTACAAGGATTCTAGATCACCATAACACTTACACTAAAAATCCCTTTCATCGATGCTCTTCCACACAAGTTTGGCATAAAATAAAATGTGTGTCACAGAGAGGCATGACATATATAGCATCTTTGAAGGGTTAAGTCATTTCTAGAATTTGTGTCATCTCAAGGCCTAATGTCTCTCCATGACTCCAGTCAATTAAGGATTTCGGCCTCCTTAATAGCATTAGCATTATCATTTCTCTTCTAGAACAAGTACTCTAGCTTATTTGAAGGCTTTTATCACTTTTGAGACTAATATCGTAAGACATTTTCTTCCAAAAATTATGGAATTTGATTCCCTCTTCAAAGGAAATGAGATTGCAAGCAAGGCTTTCATCCCACTCTAAGTGATTGTGACTGAACACTACTTTCCAAGCATTTTCGAAACTTGGGGGCAAAACAAGACAAGTCACAAAAACAAGCTTGGAGATTATAGAGTTGCCACCCAAAAATAACCACAGGAAAATTGAGTGATGACAATCCGATCCCTTGCTTCTAGACTCGAACTACCTTCATCCCTTTAGAGATTGATTCAAAAAGTTGGATACGAATCTTCGATCCATTGAAACAAAGTCCAACTTCCACTATTGTCTATCGAGTTCAAAGATTTAGGTTACTAATGGTTATCTCTCTTGATCCTAATTCCAATTAATGTAAACAACCAATTTTATAGTTTTATTACATGTGAGGTGAGACAGTTTATGTACATCTATAGAAAGAGGGAGGAGAATAGAGTACCTTTCATTCAAACATGTGGGAGGGGGAAAAGGATTACAACCACTCTCTATAGTGCATGAAAATAAATGTAAAGGAAATAAATTCAAAGTAAAGCTACTAAGCATCAAATCAAAGCTGTCGATAATCAATTAGGTCCTTCACCATCAATTGTGATTCCATCCATACTTTATAACTTCCAAACCTCCATAATCTCAACAAACTCTGAAATGTGAATCCCTTACCAACAATATTAAGTCCATTCATGTTTAATTCCACACTTCCCAAAATAGGTTTCTCACCACCAATTGTGAGCCTATCTTTCATCAACACCTCACGATACACAATTAAACAGCAAACTTCATAAATGAGTTCGTCACCACCAATTTTGACTTTACTCATCATCAATTACAACATATCCTGCCAAAACACTTCTAATTCATCATTCAATAATCCTCAACTCCAAATTTGGATCCCCTACCACTAATATAGGTGCATCCACTCCAATATGCACTATTCAATAACCAAACTTTGAAGAACTAACCCCTACTATGCATCCATTCACTCTCAATTAAATATATGCGATCAAAAGCGCATTAATAATCAAGGAAACATCATTGTGAACATAAATAAAGTTCAAATTTGAGAAACTAGTCTTTCACCAACAATATGAATCCACCTACCACTCACGAACTCCCATATTCATGATTTTACTAACTAAATCACAAAATCACATAAAATCAACAAAATAGAACATAATATTATGAAATTAAAACAAGGCAACCCCCTAAATCAAGAGTAAATCTCTAATAAGTAATGGGTTGGCAAATGTACTTTGACAGAGCCATAAACATGAATGGAGCATGGGTACGAGTTGTTCTTCTTTCTTCTGTTGGAGAAATGCTTTCTCTTGCTAAGAAATTAGCGTTTAAAGTCACCAATAATATGGTAGAGTATGAGGCATGCGTGTATGGACTAGAAACTATGGTGATAATAGGAATTGAAGAAATAGAGGTGATTAGGGACTCGTAATTAGTCATTTTGCAAGCCAAAGAGGAGTGAGATATCATGGAAGAGAAACTCAAGCTATAACTAAAGCATGTCAAGAGATTAGTAGCCAGATTTACAAAGTGCATCTTCAAGCATGTCCTTAGGGAGGAAAATCAAATACGGGATGCATTGGCAAGTTCGGCTTCTGTTTGGGAAATCTTAGAAAGGGTTTCAATCAAACCATTGGTGGTTATGCAACCAAACCACTTCTGCTACAAGGAAGGAGTAATGGAATTAGGAGTGAAGGAGAAGCCTTGGTTCTTTGACTTGAAGAGATATTTAGAAGAAAGGATCCTTCCTGAAGAAGTGGATGAGAATGATTAAAAAATCTTACGATGACTAGCCCAATGGTTCATATATCAGCTGGGGGTAATGTATAAAAGAATGGTGAATGGTTTGTAGTGCTTCGACTTGAGTAGTGAAGATCTAACTCTACTTGCACCACAATAAAAATAAAAGCAACACATGAATCCAACTTTACTTGCATCACAATAAAATAAAAGCACAACTCAAAGCCCTAATTCAACCCCTAGGCAATCGAGGCAATTGCCTAAGACCCTATTTTTCAGGGAGGCCGAATATATGTTTATACTAATTTATTTTTTCAAATTTTCTTTAAAAATTATATATTAATAAATAACATTATATGACACAATAATTCACATAGCCATCCGTTATAATCCATTTACATTAGATTGAATTTTTTAGTTTTATACGTGACCCCACACTACAAAAAAAAAAAGTCTCCTATAGAGGCGGACAAAATTTGCCTCTATAAGTAATTTATTAGTCAGTAAAGTGATTTTGAGACAAATTAAATGTCACTATGCATGCATCACTTTTGCCCCATCACAATAGGGTGATTTGTCCGTAAGTTTGTGACTAGAAGTAAATTTTGTGACTTAATTGTTTTGTCGCTGATTCATTTTTAATGACAAAATACTTTGTCACAAAATAATATATAGAGGCAATTAAATATGTCACAAATTTGTATATAATGACAATAAAATTTGTCATAAAATTATTTATAGTGACTTTTAAATTAGTCATAATATATATATTGACTATTGAATTTTCCACAATAATATGTATTATGAACTTGATTTTGTCATTAAAAATGAATCAGTGACGAAACATTTAAGTCACAGAATTCACATTTAGGGACAAATATTTCTTCCTTCTCTACAATTCATTAGTGACAAATTTACCCTATCGTGACGTGGGCAAAAGTGACAAAAACATAATGACATAAAATTTATCACAAATTTACCTATAGTGACTATTAACTTAGTTATAATATTATATATATAAACTATTAAATTTGTCACAATAATATTTATTAATTTTGTCGTAAAGTTATTTATCGTTATTTTTATTGACTATTTACTTTATCACGAAATTATATAGTGGATGATTAAAAAGTCATAAGTTAATAAATAAAGACAATAAATGTCACAATTATAATGATCAGAAAATTAGTCACAAAATTATGTATAGTGCCTATTAAGTAAGTCATAGTATTATATCTATTGACTATTGAATTTGTCACTATTATCACTATTAATTTTGTCATAAAGTTATTTGTAAGTTCTGGAAGTATGCAGTTATAAGTAATAGAACCGTAAACTGTAATGCAAATTAGCACAAGAGGATTTTTAGGTGGTTCGATTATAAAACCTACATCCACGAATAGCTTTAGAGCTGCAATTCACTAAGTTCTTGTTTGTACAATCTTTAGGATCGTTTTCAGTGCTGACTCACTCTCACACACTGACCTAATCTCTGTAAAACAAAATCTCAAATCTAGTGACATTACTCACTCTCTGTTGCTGATAACTTAACAACACACTATTAAGTAAAACATAACCACGATGTCTGACACTGAATTACATAAACACTTAACTCGCAAGTTCTCTCAAGTGTATATTAACTCAGACAGACCTAATCAAAGATTCATGCAGGATTACAACCTCTCATACATGAATAAAACACTCATAAAATCAAATCAATGAAGCATTCAAATTTGCATTGAAGCTCTCCTTTCAATTCTTGGAATGCCGTGAGATCAATTCACACAACCAACATTTATATGTTATATAAGCATAACGTTACATTTATATTGGTATGTCTGATCGAAATCTCCTTAAAATCCTGTAAAAATCATAATCAAACTCTTATTAGGATAAAGACAAATATAATAGGAAGTGATATAAATAACTCTTAAAAGAATTAGGATACAAATAAATATCTCCTATTCTAACTAGGATACATTAAATATTATCCTATTCAAAGAGGATTTTTATTATGAATCAAATACTTCCTAAAATATACTTCTAAAAACAGTAAAATAATAAACAATATAATATTCTTGTTTTATCACAAGTTGATCTAAAAATCATCATGTGCATGGCACATGCAAGTGTAGTGAACGTTGGCAGCAACAATCTCCCCATTTTTGGCAACTTGTGATAAAAACACCAAACTGCTTCTGATCAAAGAAAAATCACGCAGAGATAAGTTAGACATAACTCTAAGCAATCATGATCTAGTAAACAGAAATATCATGCTTAAGAAAATAACAACAGTATGTAGTTATAAAGCACATAACAGAACAAGGTCTAAATGTGTCTATCCTGCAAAACAACACAAAGTGAATTTGACAAACTTGTCAAACAACACTTCAACCAAATCATGACCAGAGCAAATAACACAAACATACATCAAATGAAATAGGTAGAGAATAACACAAAGCATAGTAAAAGTAAGCTAAAAACACAGAGCAGAAAATAGTTTGAATGCACACAAAGCATAAAAAGTTCTTACTCCCCCTTACTTCTTACACACTGCCTTTGAGAAGAAGAAGCAACAAAATAAGCAGAATTAGAATTAGCAGTATCAAATCAAAATAAAAAACTAAACAGATAAAGAAAAAACAAAAACAAAGTAATATCAGAAACTCTTTCTACCCCTTGATTTCAAGAAATGTTGCCAAAGCTAATGCAGTCGTGGAGACTTATGAACAGGTGGGGAAAAAGAACTGCCAGAGCACTTCTTGAACCTTCCAGCCTTCATTTTGTACCGTTTGCAAGTGATAGAGGGTGTAGGCTGCTCAGTGGGCATAGGAGCAAGCTGTGCTTCAGTTGTCTCTAAGAAAATGGTAGTGACTTCAGCCACAATCTTGTGAATTTCCTTATCAAGGCGTTCAACACTAGTTTCTGTTGTCTGCAACTTAACAACAGGATGTCGTGGAGATACCAGTGATTCTTCTACAAGTGTAGGTAGGAGTATTATGGCTGGTTTTATTGTGTCTGCTGTAGGAGGGGATTCTTGAGGGTGTTCTGTATGTGTTATGGTTGTTGCTTCATGTGGAGGTGACTATGGTGATGGTGGAAAGTCATGATATGCTGCTTCAGGGACTGGAGAAACATGGGGTTCTGTTTCAGCAAGTGGTGAAGGAAATGTCAGCGCGAGTTCTGCTTGTTTTGGTTCATCTAACAAGGACTCATCCCTCAGTTCTAGAGTTGTTGATTCAATTTTCGTCTTCCTCTTGTCAGATGTTTTCTTCACCACTTTAACTTTCTGTTTTCCCTTCAACTCAGTTCCCTTGGCTGTCATCTTGAATTTCTTTTTCTTTTTCTTTTCTGCTGTTATGACTTTATCAATAGCAGGTTGTTCAGATTGATATTCTGCAGATATTGGCTCAACTGCTTCAGGCATTGGTGCATCATTCTCTGGTATGTGCTCAGCAGACTTCTCAAGAACCACATTTCAGTTTCCATGGGCTGTGGTTCTTTTGTAGCACTAGATTATCCTGCAAACTTTGCCTCCAAAGCAAACTGTTTTGCTTTGATGTCTTTAAGATCCTAAACAATATCAGTCAAGATAGAATTTATCAAAGCAAGTTGTTCTTCTATATTGCTGATGGGGTTTTTTTGGACTCTCCTTGGTTTTGGTTCAGGTGTAGGAAGATTAGATTTATCATGTAAACGATGAAGAAATCCTTTTGTGATCAACTTGGATAGAATTTCAGTATGTTCTTTGGGACTTATAAGGATACCATTTTGTGCTAAAATTCCTTGGATTAAAAAAGGAAAAACAAGCAAATGTAGTTAGATTTGTATGGTGCAATCTGAACTATCATTCTATAAACCAATAAACCAAAATTAATAGGTCTATTGGTGCCCAAACAGAATAAAAACTTTACTTTATCTTCCCGAACTTGGTTTTGGTATGATGAGGGAAACCAGTTAAATTGTGCAATTTTATGCAGCAGCCTATACTTCTTTTTGAGATATTGTCGGTCAATTCCATCTCTCGATTTCCAATCTATGTCCCCTTGACCAGTCAACTCCTTAATCATGATTACCATATCAAAATTTTCATCCACAGAATGCAAACTACCTATTGGTATATCAAAGAATGTGTTTATGACATTCAGTGAGAATTTCACAAACTTTCCTCTACAAAATACTTTGTGATAATTAAAGCTTTTCGGATCATCAATAGAAGTAGAGATATTTGCATATAACTCTTGAATTAAAGACTTCACAAGGGGTAGGAAGTTGTTCACCATTCGAGTCCAATAAATAGACTTAAGAAGCTCACTCAAACCATACTTGTTGAAGTCGGTTAGCTTTACTGGCCTTTCCATCTGTAACTTTCTCTTTGACGTATACTTCAAGAATTTTTGCTTAACAGCAGCTGTGAGGAATTTGTTGTACTTTGGCTTCACCTTGTCTTTCATCTTCTTTATTGGAATCAATTTGTTTTCACTCATAGTAGGATCAATCAGGATCTCTACATAAGGTTGTTGCGATGGAGACAACTATACTACTGTTGTAACCAAAGTGGTTTTGAGAAGATTAAGAACTGTCGGTCTTTGAAGAATCAGAAGTTGTTGCCATTGTTAGGATTTTCATTTTTGGTACATGAGCAAAAAATTATTCAGCAAGACAAGGAGGAACAAGCATTGTAAGCGGCCACAAATTCCAAAGGAGTTGAACATGGCAAGAATAAGCGCAAAAAATAATAGGAGAAAGCCATCGATTTCCAAGGAGATGGGAGTGGTCGTGATAGTTAGAATTCGTCTAGAAAAAAACAAAGTCTAGAGACAAGTCAAAGGTTGAATGTTATCGCTGTCATAGGTAAGGTTATATTAATACTGAATGCCATACAAATTTAAATAAAAATCATGGTGAGAAGTCCAAATTTGCAGAAAATGAAGAAGAAGAAATTTTCCTTATGTTTTGTCACACAAAAGAAGAATCTCAAAGAAATTTATTATATTTAGATACTGGTTGTAGTAATCATATGTATGGTGACAGAAATCTGTTTAGTTATTTGGATGAATCCTTCAAAAATTATGTTAAGTTTGATGATAACTCAACAATTTCGGTTATGGGAAAGGAAGGATTTCTATTAAAGCTAAGGGAAATTCTCATTCAATCTCTAATGCTTTGTATGCTCCAAAGTTGAAAACTAATCTTTTTAGTGTTGGACAGCTTCAAGAAAAGGGTTATAAGATTTCTATCAAGCAAATCAAATGTTTCTGCTATTACCTTCATCACACCAATCACTCATGTCTTGCTACAAAATCAAAGAAAAGCATGGTTGTGGCACTACCTCTATGGTCATCTCAATTTTGGTGGATTACAACACTTGCAACAAAAAAATATGGTGGTAAGATTTCCAAAATTCAAATCTCGTTCAAAGATTTGTGAAGATTGTGTTGTTAGCAAACAACATAGAGATATTTTTCCAAAAGGGAAGGCTTGGAGAACAAGGAGAGTGTTTGAACTAATGCATTCAGATTTGTTGGACTAGTAAAGCCACTTTCCAATGGAGGTAAATAGTATTTTATATCCTTCGTTGATGATTTTAGCCAAAAAACCTGGGTATATTTTTTGCATAAAAAGTCAAAAGCCTTAGCAACTTTTCAACGATTCAAAGCACTAGTTGAGAAAGAAGTTGGAAAGAAGTTGGTTATCCAATTAAAGTCTTGAGTACTGACTGTGGTGGAGAGTATAATTCACAAGCATTTGGATGACAAGCATTGAATTAGAAGGCAATTGGCGGCTTATTCACCTCAACAAAATAAGGTTTGTGAGAGAAATAATTGCATGATTCTTAACATGTTTCGAAGTCTTCTACAACGGAGCACTCTTTGCAAGAGCTTTTGACCTGAAGCAATTAATTGAAGTGTTCACATTTTGAATAAGAGTCCTACACAACCTCTTCAAAATATAACTCCGAAAGAAGCATGAAGTGGGCGTAAACATGTTGTTGATCATTTTTGTGTGTTTAGGTGTATTTCATATGCCCATGTTTCAGATGATAAAAGAAAGAAATTAGATGACAAAAGCAAGAAATGTGTTTTACTTGATGTTAGCGATTGTTCAAAGGCTTATAAGTTGTACAATCCTATTACTAAGGAAATTATCATTAGCCGTGATATTGTTTTCAATAAGGAGAAAACTTGGTTGTGGGGTAACAATACATCTGGATAGAAAATTGTAACAGATTTTAATGGTGAGAATGAAGAAATACAGTAACAACAAACTGCAATAGCATTACTAGTAGCAAAACTAGTTCCAGTACCGTTTATTACGTTGCCATCGACAAAACTTGTTATATTAGTCGTAACAAAATCATCTGCAGAAGCCGTCACTCCAGAAAGCCCTCGTTCTCAACGAGTTAGAAGAATACCAGCATAGATGTTAAATTATCAAGTAACAGAACTTTACAATGAGGATCCACTTACACATTTTATCCTATTTTCATATTGTGATCCTACAATATTTGAAGTAGCAATCAAAGAGGAAAAATGGAAAAAGGCTATGGATGATGAGATTGCAGCCATTGAGAGAAACAATATATGGGAATTGACTAAACTTCCAAAAGAGTAAAAAACAATTGGTGTGAAGTGGGTTTACAAGACAAAATTGAAGGAAATTTGTGAAGTTGACAAATGCAAGGCACGCTTGGTGGCTTGGTGGCTAAAGGCTACAAACAAGAGTTTGGCGTGGACTACAGGGACGTGTTTGCTCCTATCATGAGGCATGATACAATCACATTATTGATTGCAGTAGTAGCTCAAAACTCTTGACCCATTTTCTAACTTGATGTGAAATCAGCGTTTTTATATGGAGACTTACAAGAAGAGGTATTCATTGATCAACTCCTGGTTACATTATAAAGGTAGTGAGCATAAGTTTATAAATTGAAAAAAGCTTTATATGAACTAAAGCAAGCACCTATTATAGCCGTATAGATGCTTATTTCTTGAAAGAAGGTTTCCAAAGGTGTCCAAATGCTCATACTCTTTACACAAAAATTGGAGATGAAGGAAAGATTCTTATGGTATGTCTATATATGGATGATTTGATTTATACTGGAAGTGATAGTGCTATGTTTGAGAAATTTAAGGAGTCTATGATGCATGAGTTTGATGTGTCTGATCTTGGCACAATGCACTATTTTCTTGGCATCAAAATTGTGCAAATAGCTGCTAGGATATTTATCTCTCAGAATAAATATGTTCAAGAGATCTTAGAAAGGTTTTAGATGAAGGATTACAACCTGGTTACTACTCCAATTGAGTGGAAATTTAACCTTGTGAAGAATCCTACAGGCAAAGGAGTTGATAATACACTTTATAAACAAATTGTTGGGAGTTTGATGTACTTAACAACAACTCGGCCTAATATAATGTATGCAGTCAGTCTCATTAGCAAATATATGGAGAGTCCAAAAGAGGTTCATCTACAAACTGCAAAGAGGATTTTACGTTACTTAAATGGTACTGCTAAATATGATTTGTTTTATAAAATGAAACAAAACTATGTTATGTTCGAGTTTACAGATAGTGATTATACAAGAGGTTTGGATGATAGAAAGAGTACATCCGGATATGTGTTTATGATGGGTTCTACAACAGTTTCATGGTCATAAAAGAAGCAATCAATAGTCACTTTATCAATAACAGAAGTTGAGTTTATTGCAACAGCTTCTTGTGCACGTCAAACACTTTGGTAGAGGAAGATTCTTGAGAAACTTCAATTCAAGCGACTAGATTCTACTCAAATATTTTGTGACAATAGTTCAGCTATTAAGCTTTCAAAGAATCCTATTTTACATGGAAGA
Organism: Boswellia sacra; assembly: GCA_013180625.2. NCBI lineage: Eukaryota > Viridiplantae > Streptophyta > Magnoliopsida > Sapindales > Burseraceae > Boswellia > Boswellia sacra. The sequence goes on from SNVD02005835.1 coordinate 215,833, forward strand.
TGCAAGCACATAGATAAGAGATATCATTTTTTGCGTGATCTCACAAAAGATGGAATCACTGATAATGTTTACTACAGAAGTGAAGATCAAGTGGCTGATATCTTCACCAAACCTCTCAAATTGGCAAGTTTTTTGAAGCTAAGGAAGTTACTTGGAGTTTATACTACTAAAGATCCAATTTGAGGGAGGGGTCTACATGAGAATTAAACTGAATATTTTTCAATATTTAGTTTAAGGGAGGGAATGTTAGATATTATGTAGATATTGTGCAGATCATGTGTCCTACTATTTAGGAATAAGTTATTGACTTAGATTTAGTTATGATTTAGTTAATTTATGTGAGTGATCTTAGGGATTAGTTGTCCTATTATTTTTCTACAAGTTAGTAGTGGTCCTATATTCATGGATTCACGTTATTATTCAATTGATATAATACCTATATAAAGGCTATTTTAGTTTGAATAAATTTTATCTAGTTATTCACCTCTGTTATATATATCATAGCAAACTTCTGTTAAGTTATTCATAATATATGACATCAGAATTCTGTAAATTCGTGTCAAAGTGTGTAAGAGGTAAGACATGTAAAACTTCATTAGCTGCCTTTTTTAGTTTTTTTTCGCTTTTTCCCTCCTCAACCCCTCTCTTTCTCTCTCTCTCTCACTCACACGCAACAGCTCCTGCCATCCATTAGGACCACTAACATTTCTCCAGTTCTTCTATGTGATGCTGCAGCAGCCTTTGTCCTTCCAAGTTCCAATCCGTTTTTAAACTATTCTTGTTCCTTTTGCAAGTGATAACGACTTGTTAGGTAATTTTTTTTAAATGATTTATTATTTAAACTTGATTCTTTTAACAGTGCACTAATCCTCTGTTTTTAAAATTGATAAATTTTTATTAATGCATATTTTAGTGTTGTATTCATATATAGTGCACTAATAAAGTTATTTATTCGTTTAAATTGTCATTTTGTTTATTTGTTAAAAATTATATATGATGTTTAGTAAGGTGGCAAGAAATTAGACATAAACAAATTAATCAAATTTGTTAGGAAAAAAAAACGATGATTAGAAAAAGTGGTTTAGTAATTGATCTTTGTTTTTTCTTTTTCCTTTTCTTTTTCTATGCTCATGCTCATAATGTATCCCTTTGAAATTTATGATAGTTCTATAAATTTATTTGTCATTTCAAATAATTATAATATTATAAAATGATAAAAGAGGAAATAATAATGTTCAATTCGTGAGTTATTATTTAGGTTGACTTCAATAATGGCTTGTGCAATTGACAAAGAGGAAATGCTTGAGGATGAAAATGGTTGAGAACTCAAAGTGGGAATGAAGGTACATTCAGATGTTGAAGCTTACGAATTATATAATACCTATGCCCTAAAGAAAGGATTTAGTATCCATAAAGGACAATTTTGAAGATATGCATCAAATAATATTCGACAACGGAAATTTCTATGTTCAAAAGATGGTTTTTATAAAGATAAAAACAATTATGGACAAAGAAATTGAGTCAGCTAGAGGCAAGAACAAGTTGCAAAGCTATGATTCGATTTACTGTGAATGATGATGGACAATTTCTTTCATCAACTTTATAAAGTTTGCTTATAAAGTTTAATTTCTTATGTAAGGGTAATCTAAATTTGGCATCATAAAAGTCTTATAATGCTTCAAGGCATTGATCAACTGCCTTATATGAGCAAGGTAATCCTTGAATCTTAAATTTGTATGTTGAGCTTTACTTGGGCAATAGCTTCCCTTAAGTCATATTATTTTAAAAATTTAACTATTATTTTTTAGTGGTAATTTTTTAATATTTAAATTGTTGAAATGAAAGATCCGTGTTATTACAATGTTGATGAAGTTCAAAAGCAACAAAATTGAAAACTTCTGTACGTTGGGCCTGTCTATGTAAGTTCACTAACATTTATTTATATATATTTGCTTTCTTTTATATATTTGTAGAATTCTTTTCTGTCCATTTTACTAAAAATAATATCATATGTTTTTACATGTAAGTAGCTAATAAAGATGATAGCTTTGTTATAATGTGTTTCTATTTAGGCTTTTGGTTTTCTAATTCTCTACTTGATTAACTAGAAATGGTTAGTGTAATTGGATAATTTCTGGTCAATATTAAGAGCTCTTATTTTGCTTTTCCCTTTTATACCATTTAATTAGTAAATTTGATATTGACAATAGACATGTAAAAAGGGTCAGGCCAGGCCAGGCACGAGGACGACACAATCTAGTTTGGGATTGTATAGTATGATTATGACACAAACACGAATATTATAGCAGCACGGTACAATACTAAATAAAGATTGCATTAGATTGGGCTTATATGTTTTGCATGATAGACCGTGCCGGCATGAAACAAAATTACACCGTGCTAAGCATGAAGCACGATAAGCATGAATAGGCACCAATAAGCATGGTTACTTTTTTAATTCATTTAATAAAATAAGTCTATTTTGAATTAAAAGAAATAAATCATTGGATTTAAATGAATATATTAAGGGACCAAGCGACTTTATTGTAATGTTGTAGCAATTAAAAGTCAAATGAAATTTATTTCCTTTTCTTACTTTCTATTTATCTCTCATGTTTCCTATATTCTTGGTTACTTGGTCCTGTACTCTTAGTTGGTCTTATACTCTTATTTTATTGCTTCTTATAAATCTCTATCTCTTTTAATTTATCCCACAAAATGAATTATTTAAAAGAAATGATAAAAAAATAAGTCTTAACTGTAATGATGGAATTGTTATACAATATTTTAAGAACAATACTTTTAATCCAAATTATTAATAAAGAATTCAAACTTTTTTTTTAGATTGACTAGTATATCTATATTTGTTTAAATAAAATTTTAAGATTTTCATTTTTAACAAAGCAAATGAAATAATTTTTAACTCAAAAATGTAATAATTAATAAAAATAGTTTTAAATTGTTATTTATAAATTCTTAAAAAAAATTAGGTTATTAAAAAATTCAATTTGATTTTAAAGATGAACCTATTTTCCTTAGAAGAGATATGGCTCCCAAATAAGAGGTTAATTAGTTTCTTTAAGATACACGCGTCTTTTTGATAAAAATTTAAAAGTTAAAGAAAAAAATTTTACACATATTTTTACCCCATTTGGGTAAAATACAAAAAGGCACATTCCTAGGCACGACACAGTTCATTTGAGCCACGCCATATAGACCATGTTAGACAAATTTTTTTAGTGCTAAGCATGATATGGCATGAAATACTATTCACAATGGGCCAAGTATGATATGAATAGTATTATAGGCCCAAAATTTTTAGACCATACTGGTATAGTATGGTACGTTTTACATGTCTAATTGACAAGTAAATTACATTATTGCCTCCAATCTCGCTCCACATGCAAAGATTAAGGGAAAAACAAAGCAACCAATACTAAAAAATCAAACGGGAGGCATGAAATATATCCAATTTAGGCAATTTCAACAAAGTATGGCGTGCACAAACACTTATGGTAATTGTTAAATTGTAGTTTGGAGCCCATTTTGTTTCTTGCAAGTTGATGATAGTAAATAACTAAAGTAACAAGAAAGAGATATAATGATGCCCAAATGCAGCAACCATGATCAATTAACAAAGGGATATTGAAGTAACAAAGGACTTGGAGTTGGAAGAGGTCCAAGATAGACATAAACATGCAATTTACAAGTTAATTAAAAAAAGGGGTTTTGTGCACAAATAATAAGTTAAAAACATAACTGCAATAGTAAAATTAATACAAATAGAAGCTTACAATTAAACAAAAAATGAAGAGCTACAAAAATAAGGCGGCACCACTAACACAACCGAATCACCGTCTTCAAGCCACAACGTAGAGTCAAAAATTAAACAATAAGATCTGAATAATAATTACATTCAATATTTTTAGTCAACCAAAAAATTAATAACTAAATATTGTAAAGAATATTACCAAAAAAATCCCAAATAAAAAAGAAATGATTGATTAACTATTTAGCATTTAAAGAAAAAAAATACAAAGAAAATTACACATTTATCATCACGCGCCATGACGTGCCAACTATTGTTGCCCCATAGATCCATACGGTTCAAACTACTAAGATGCAAATATTCAAATCTACACATATCATTATATGCAGAGTTTCAAAAGAAAATTAATATGTATGCATTTATATATTACAAAATTTAGAAACCATGTCTAAAGGATTAAGTGGGTTGGAAAGTTAGTGGACTTAGGCCCATGAATCAAGGCCTTGTATATATATAAGAGAGGATTTTTTTGGAAATTTGGACATAGAGAAGAGGAGAGTCTTACGGTTACAGGGAGAGAAAAAGAGAAGAAGGAGAAGAAGAAAAAGAGAGGGAAGAAAAGAGAGGAAAAAATTCAAAGAGGTGTATAAGCTTGGAAAATAAGTAACGATTTTCTAACACCATACTTACATTGTATTATGTATGTGGTTGTTTTACTTGACGTTGGTTTTTTATGCATGTGACTTATTGTAGCTTGATTGTTTGTTGCTTGCATGATGAATTATGTGTGAAGCTACTTAGTGTAAATTGATGGTTTTGTTGTTTGGATGATGGATTATGTGTGAAAATTTAGTGCTTATGAAGTGAAGTACGGGTTGTTCTTAAGGGGGAGTTGTAGTTCATGTGATTGTCCTGTGTTGTTTGAGCTGATGCATTTTTCTAGATTGAGAAGTTATGATTTTTCATTTGTTTAGGAAAATAGATATATGAAGCTTTAATTAGCCGCTAATTTCATTGAATTTGGAGTTAAAATGAATTTTTCAAGTTGGAAGTCAAAATATGGAAATGAGATGCTTTAACCGACTTAATAGAATAGGTTCACAACTCTGGATTCAGATACTGATGTTTCATTCGACAACACTCGACATTCATTTGTCGAGTGTCGAGTGGAATATGTCTAGTATCCGGTGTGAACAGGTCGAGTGTCGAGTGGCTGTTGTCTAGTGTCGAGTGAAATATGTAGAGTGTCAGGGTGTGAACAGTTCGAGTGTCGAGTGGCTGTTGTCTAGTGTCGAGTGGAATATGTCAAGTGTCGAGTGTGAACAGGTCAAGTGTCGAGTGGAATACGTTGAGTGAAAGGTGTGAACAGGTCGAGCGTCGAGTGGTTGTTGCCTAGTGTCAAGTGGAATATGTCGAGTGTCGAGGGTGAATAGGTTGAGTGTCGAGTGAGCAGTGTCACGTGCTGCATGGACGACTCAACGTGCATGTTTGAATATCGAGTGTCTAGTGAGTGATGTCGAGTCTCGAGCGTTTGATGCCGAGTGTCGAGTGAACAGTGTCGTGTGCTGCATGCACAACTCGACATGCAAGTTCGAGTGTCGAGTGTCTAGTGGGTGATGTCGAGTGTCGAGTGTCTGGTACTGAGTGTCGAGTAAACAGTGCTGCGTGTTAGTGCCGTGTTTTGCATGCAAGACTCGACATGCAGGTGTGAGTGTCGAGTGTCTAGTGTTGAGTGTCGAACAGCAAAGTGTCGAGTATCGACTGCACACTTCCTGAAAGTCCTGAATTTTCATAAAAATTGTATTTTCTTGAGATTTATCATAGGAATTATATTTAAAAGTTGTAAATGTATGCATTGGACCTTGGATAGGCCATTTTGTATACGGATCCAAGGAGAATGCGGACATGAAATTCTTTGTGTTGGATCTTGGATGGGCCGTTTTGGATACCAAATCCAAAGGTAACACTAATCTAAACGTGATATGTTGGACCTTGGATGGGCCGTTTTATATACGGATCCAAAGGGGACACGAATATAAACTTGATGTGCAAATGAACATAATTGTTTGATTTATTATTATTAGGTGTGTAATTCTGTAATTGAGTAATTGTTGAATGCGTGTGATCTAGTAAAATGCTAGAGTCTTTCCTACTAGGCTTTATGCTCAACCCCTCCCTCCACAGGTACACAGAAATATGTTCATACTAGTATTGTTCCAGAGCTTTCCTAAGGAGTCTGGAGTCTATGCATATGATGATTTTGGGGACTGTATTAATTCTCCTAGATTATGATGGGAGATTTTGTTATGTGACTATCAACTTATGTATTAATTTTAATCACTAGTGTAAGTTAAGTTGATTTTGAACAAATGGTCATATGTTGTAATGAATTCATGTGATGTATAAAAAAAAAAAAGATGTTAGGGCGTGACAGAGTGATATCAGAGCCTAGGCTTTACTGTGGACCTATGAAAAGGATGTAGATGGTTTGGGAGGGGTAGAGTCATGTCTTGTGTGCTTGCATGTGCCTTGAATAATTGTTTGTTGTGTTTTTGTTCTATATGTTATAGAATTCTACCACTTATGTTTTTGCCATTGATAAAATTAGATAATGAGTTCTCGTACGCGAGGTGCTTCGAGTTCCAACCCACCTGAGAGTGGTGAGAGGTCGGAGTTTTCCAGGGCTATGAGAGATGTGGCCAATACATTAGTAGAAACAGTAGCAAACACAATTAGAGATACTCTTTGTGCTAATCCATCACCACCACCTTAACCGGTATTCGTGACGGGTGTTGACAATAGAATGAAGAATGCACTTAGAGAAGTCCAATGTCACAATCCACCTATTTTTAATTGGAAGCTCGATCCAAATGTTGCAAAAGACTAGCTTATACGAGTTGAGTGCCTCTTTAATCTTTTGCAAGTTGAAGAAGATTTACAGGTTAGGGTGGCAACTCACCTGTTGACAGGAGAGGCATTATAGTGGTGGACATCATTTGAGCGTATTAGAGAAGGAAACATCCTTACATGGAGAGACTTCTCTACTGCTTTTCTGGATAAATATTTTCCTACGACTTTTCGTGATCAGAAGAAAAATGAGTTTATACTAGACACAGGGGAATATGACAGTGCAACAATATGAGGCATGATTTACTGCCTTATCCCGCTTTGCACTTGGTTTGGTGGCATATGAGGCTAGTAAGGCTCAGAGATTTCAAAAGGGACTGACCCACAGTTGTAGTACGTTGACACATCCGAAAAAGGATTATCTCCCAAGTATAGGAGTGTCGAAGTAATAAACCCGGTGAGACCGGGGTCGATCCACGAGGAAGGGAATTTTAGCGCTACAAATTATAAGCTAAGCAAATATGATATAAATGATTCAAAGATATGACAAGATAATATCAACAATAGATGAGAATAATTAAAATACGTAAGTAAAAGGAATTAACACAATAATAATGAAAGCTAAGGTTAGAGGATCCGTCCTTAATATTTCGAATAAGGATAAACAACCCATTTTAGTTATATGAATTACATTTGCCTTGTTACCAATATTTATACCACTACTTGTAAATGGGTTCAAGCATCCAATGTGTCAATCTCATTATGTCGACAACAAATCAAGGTTCCTAACTAGATTCGTGTCGGTAAGAAAAAACTATACGACATCTAGGAAGGATCCAAGCATTTGATGTGCTAAGGATTGTCTACAATGGATCAAGACCTCTACTTTACGAGTGATGTCAAGATTGATTAAGAAAGTAAATATAACTCATATAAAATAAACAACATAAGATTATGATAATTAAGCACATATCAAGGGTTAGAGAATCCTTACTCTCATATCAAGGGTTTCACCCTTTCACCTTAGTAAGAGAGAATTTAGAAAGACATTATAAGAGAAAGAATACAAATTGCAAGAAAAAGGAAATTCATTAATAACACACAAGAGAGAATAACAAGAGATACACAATACCAGATCCCAGCTAAGGCCAAGATGCCCTAATGAGTCACAAGGCACCTCTATTTATAGATACATTCAGGGGCAAACTTGTTAAATTACAAAGGAATAATTGTCAAATATTAGATGCACCAACTTTGACAATTGGGGTAATTAGGTGAACCGACTTTGACCACCGATTTTGACCTTGAATTATTGTGAATTTTAATCACATGTCTTCATGAAAGTTGTAGATATTTCTCTCAGATTTCTAGAACATCTTGATTTATACGATTTGGATACATATTCTGAGAGATATGGCAAAATATTGAGGCATGGTCAGGCTGGGCTGAATCTGCATATGGGTTCATTTCAAGCCCACTTTTGGCCCGCTAAGAGCCCAAATTTGATGATGCTTCTGAAATACAATCTTGTAGATAATTTAATCAGTTTTCCCAAACATTAAGATTTGCACCATTCTGATCTATAAATAGAGAGTTATACCCATTTTACCGAACCTATAACAAAACCAAAATTAAGAGGAAGTTAATTCCAAAGATATAAAAACTACAAATATGCTTAAGTTGAGGAATTTAATGACACTATTAATACAATATGATGAACTAAGCTCTCATTAAATATACATATTTAAGTGTTCATCACACCCCCCAATCAGCTTATTGCTAGTCCCTAGCAATTAAAGCGTTATTATTTAGAAGTGATTTATAGAATTTTACATCCGAGGTGGTCATTATTGCACTCTCTTTGATTTTATCCAAATAAACAAACTCTCAACCGTTTTTTTTTTTTATTTTATGACTCATGTACCCTTCAGTCAAGATATCAATAAACCTTCTTTTTGTACTCAGTCAACACATGACTATGGGACTTACTAGAAAGAAGCCATATTGGTTCTAATATTTGTTAAGGCTAACAACCTTACACTACAAGAAAATGGGCCTTTTACCGCGGGCCGAAACCGCGGTAAGAGGCCTTCTACGACGGGCCTACTGCGGTTTAAGCCCGTCGTATAAAATGGCACCGTAAAAAATAATTTTACTTTTTACCGCGATTTCGGCCCGCGGTAAAACGGACCGCGGGCTCAAAGCCCGCCGTAAAAATTCGTGGTGTAGTCCAAATTTTTTTACCGCGGGCTTGTGGCCCGCCGTAAAAAGTGACTATAAAATTCTCAGGTATTTGCCGTGGGCTATTGGCCCGCCGTAAAAAGTCCTTTTTTTTTTTTAAAACAACAATAAACATCAATATCTCCAGATGTTATCGATGCACCATGTTCTACAAGAATTTTAACCACAGATTCATGTTTCCCCGATATAGCTTCCCATAGAGGAACACTTCCTTCCGAGTCTGTGTATAGACAAATCACAAATCATTAAAACCAGGTTTTATAGCAGAAAAGCCCACCCAAATTCATATAATAATACAACAATATAACAGCCTAGTAAAACAATATAACAGCCTTTTTGCGAACTAGTAAAGATAGTCATGTTAATAACAGCAATTTTTGCCTTAAAAGTATTGACATGAGAGACTCGGGACACAATTAGGGAGAAGACTAAGATGTGATGAAATCAACATGTCTCTAGTCAATACCTGGAAAACGATACCAAAGGATCCAGTACTAACAACCTGCTCTGCCATGTAACTAATTGTCTGCAAGGAACATACAAGCAAACACCAATCAGTAAAGGAAGCCAATAAATCACAGTTAATTCAATAGACTTCTCTTTTGTACAGTAAAATGATAGCTAGAAGCAGCACTCAAGAAGCAAGAAAAAAATTAATATCTTAGTCAACCAGAATATCATTATAACATTTTATGATCTCTCAAGAAAATTAAATCTTAAATAAGTAAGAGAATCATAGCATGTCCTGTGCTGAAAAATAAGTAAAAAAGAAAAAAACACAGTTTGAAGACATCTTCAAAGCCTCAGAAAGGGTAACAAAAAGCAAGTCCTAACCCGTTTGGGTTCGCCATTTTTGCCTCCGATGGTGGTAGAAATGATGTGACCGATCACTGCATCATTGCTCTCAATAACAGCAGCTGACATTTCCTGCAGATTTTTTTTTTTAACACAAAGGATTAAAGAAGGTACAAATTACAGCCTACTTATAATTATGAACCAAGACACTTGTTCCTCTCTATTAGATGCATGGCAGACACTTGTTGAAGCCATGGAGCAGCCGCAATCACTTGTAACTGACAATAGTTGGACATGTAACGAAGATTCCATCTAAATGGACAGTAAAAACATGGACAAGAACATGTGTAAAATGTATAAAACATTCCAATAAGAACTATTAAGAAGATTAATTATTTTCCAATAATATACTCTCAGGATTTCTATGAAATCCATCATTAATCCATGTAAACACACAAATATGAGCAAATTTATATCTGAGATTTGGAGGCTTGCTGATTTTGATACCCAGTGACAATGAAACTCAATGTATTTGTCTAAAGTGACAATAACAAACACTGAGGATCAAAGTCATAATACCCAGTTAGCAAACATCTGAGAAAGCATTACCTGGATAAAAGTCATAACACTATCATCCTCTGGATAAGAGAAAACATCTGAGCTGCCACGATACGATACCCATAGTAAGTTTTCAATACATCTTAGAACAGATAATGCAAAAATTAACACAAAAAATTAATTGGATAAGGAGTCATGTGGCAGACTATCTCAAACTGCCAAAACACTTTACTTCTTCTGAACCAATCTTGTGGTGATCAATCAAAGTTTGTGGCTGACAGAAGCCATTATCAGATTTAATTATGTTTGGCAGCTAACATGCAAAATGGAAGACAAGCAAGAATATTTAAATAAAACAATATATCACTCTTCATTTAGAAGCATCAGAAACTTCCCTTTTAACCAGCTAAATTCCCAATCTTCATAAAAAGTGTAAAATTCTAACAAAATTCTATTGGACACACATCAACCTGGTAACTCATAGTCTAGAATAACTCATTGCCTAATGTTGTTTATTTTAACTCAGTGCCTAAACATAAAATCAGAACCTTAAATAAGTTTCACATTAAGATTTTGAACTGTCATTGTATAGGCATCAAAGACTTAAAGTATGATTGATAGACAATTAGATTGAAACAACATTTGGAGAGAAGTTTGCCGCTCATGCAAGAAAGCATTACCTGCTCCTTCCAAATCAGCAGTTATTGTTCCAAGCTTCACAGCAAGGGGGTAGCCTGTCTCCTTGAAGTGCTCAACAACATGGTTGTTGCCACCGGGTTCCATCCCAATTTCTCCTTCCACAAAGAATCATTCCATCAGTAAGATTCAGCCAAAGATTCTCCTTTTTATCACACTTAGCACATTTCCACCCAGATGGTGGAACAATAACACCATTGTCAATCTGTTGCAAAGTCATTGCATATGCACTGGTTTGCTTCTTATCAGCTATCCAAGCTGCAACTTGCTCTTTCCTCTCAGCACCCTCAGCCATTAAGATGGCATCCACTGCCAACCTCACCTGTAATGTTCCACACAAGACAATCAAATTTAAATTTTTGCGTGAGATGGTAGTTACATCACAAATGATAATAATAATGATAAACAGCAATTACCTTTTCTGGCAACTCCACAGAAGGAAATGGAAGAGTTACATAATCAGGCAATATAACAATGCTGTGAGTTTCTTCATATTCAGCTTCATTATTTTCAAATCCCCCATCAACACCTAAAACAGACCACAAAGATCACCATATATTTCTACATACAAGAGCAGCAAACAACCAACGAAGATATAAATGAGATAAAGAATGGCGTCCTTTTACAATCACTGATGCAGAACTTCACATATACAGGGAGAAAGGTTAATCAGTAAAGTTTAGCATATTATCAGATTTTGGTACTCTGAGAGCTTAAAGCATCCACATTCAAAGTCATTAAATATCAACATAGTCCACATAAGCCATGAAGCATATGCTTCACCTTCAGTCTCAAAATATTGAAATTATCTTTTCCGAAAACAAATTTCAATTATAATTAGGCATTTAAAACTACATGCCCCTCCCCCTACCCCAACACATGCACACAAAGAGAGACAGATAAAGACAGAGAGAGATAGTACATATGAATCCATCTCAACCATAAATTACAGAATAGATTGCCTGATATTTAAATACCTATAGCCAAGAGAGTAGGTTTTTTCGAAGGCCTATCTTCAGGAACCAACTTTCTTTTTTGCTTTATATGCAAATAAACAGGGTCTCCAGTCTTCTCAAAGTTCCAACCCACACAGTCCTTCCCATAAGCAAGAAATGTATTGAGGTCAACAAACAATCCGCCTCCAGATCTCTGAAATTCATCACTAGAAGCAATATAAAGTATCAAAAAGAAAGAACATTAAACACAGTTAAGTTGCTTATAAAACCAAGTAAAGAGAAGGGACAGAACCCTTCTCTCAACTCAAATTGGTAAATTGATTGCAGTAACACCATCAAAACACAAAACCATAAAGAAACAGAGAAATATTATGAGGATAACTGGATATAATATTTCACAGTAGAAGTAATAATTCAAAGAGCCAAAGTGCCAAACTAGAAGCAAAATCAAGGAATACACACAAACCAAAAGAGAAAGATTATACTTTTATGTCATCCTCAAAATATGCAAAAACTGCATCACCAAGGCTAAATTGCTAATGCAAATAATTAAAATAAGAGAAAAAACTCGAACACACACACACACAAAAAAAAAAACTCTGCTTAATATTAAGCAAGTTATATAAAGTAAATGCAAGGAAAAACATATGTAGTTTTTTGAATTACACCATTCGCAAACAGCAATTTAAAAATAAAAATAAAAATAAAAAGCTTTACTTATCCAATGTCCTTTTTGCTTATCAAAAGGATCATCAGATTGAAAAAAAAATTACAAAAAAAAAAAGAAGAAGGCGGCCAAACATTCATATGACTCTATGCTGTTACCAAATTCCTGATAGCGTTAATTGAAGTACTTGCTCCATGTCACAAATAAAATATTTTATGTTCTCCACGCCAAACAAAACTATCACAACGAAAAAAAAATTGAACAAACACATATCATAGCTTGAACAATCTTCCTAGAAATCATGCTCCGTCAGTAAATTCCATTAATAAATTTCACATATAGGATTCTTCAATATTCTACACTTTCCTGGCGCAACAAAAATAAATAAATAGCTGACTTCCACACTTTCATAGTAGCCAAACCACAAATAAATGAAACAAAACCATAAAAGACTCAGCCAAGCAGTAAAATACAAAAAACTACTATTATTTGCTTAATTTTTAGTTGCCTCCACTTTCTCGAGAAACAAACGTAAAGTAATTTTAGAAGAAATGAATAAAAATGCATTGGATGTCTAGCAAATCATATTCTTTTGCAAGTTCATGAACGAGAGTGGTCCTTGTTTAATACCATTGTTGGGTGGTGTTCAACATAGATTTTATGTTCTCCTCCTGCCACATCTTTGAGTTCTTCATGCTTCTTATTTAAACTACCGAATTGAATCACAAAAATTTTTTATATCTGTTAGAAATTTTAGAAAGTGTGGTTTGGTTTTGTGATTTTGTGCAGAAAGCTGAGAGTTGAGTTTTGGGAAATGAATCTGTGAGGTTGGGTGAGTGAATCAGAGCGAGCAAAGATGGAAGCTTACCTCTCGAAGAAGAAGGAATCTGGAGTTGAAAAACTATTGAAGAGAGTCACAGCAACTCGATGGAACAATTGTAGAGATAGAGTAATGCAGCAACCCTCAACAACAAGTAAGGAAAAGGAACAATCGGTGAAGAGGCTGGAATTCGAGGGAGGCGTTTCTTTGCTGGAGATGTCGGCGTCGCTGGTGTGAGAAGCAGAGAAAACGATCTCTGCAACGCTCTCTGCTGTGAGCCTGTGACTGGTCCTCGTGGGCTTCTCTCATTGTTTTTCAACAGTTTGAAATCGTTTAAAAATTCCACTTCCAAACCAGCGAGGAATGGTGCGACCGAGCTTTCGTAAGAGATAATGGCGAGTGTGGGACTAACGAGGTTGAAAGGCTGTGAGAGTAGGAGATTTGTTGCACAGATTTTTGTCAGTTTCATGAAGCATAAGAGAGATTTCAAAGGTTGAAAGGCTTTGGGCAGAAAAAATTAGGGAAGGGAAATTAGGGATTTCAGAGGGAAAAGTTAGAGAGAAGTGGGAGAAGGGGGCAAAATAAACAAAAAATTGATTATATTACAGTCTTCTACTGCGGACTTACAAAACCGCAGTAAAATCTATAATATCTACTGCGAATTTCATAACCCACCGTAGAATTTTAATTTTTACTGCGGTTTTGGAGGCCCGCAGTAAATAGGCGTAGTAAAAAGTTTATTATGTTGTAGTGCTAGGCAGGAGGTATTTATTATATATATATATATATATATTTTTTTTTTTCTTTCTTTTTTTTTTTTGAAGGAATGCATCTTTAACCCATGTAGGGAGCCTTAGGCTAATGACTCCCAGACCAGTTGGCCTTAGGGTATTAGGTGTTAAGACACCCCTATGAGCTTAACAACTCGGGTTGCTGATGCTTTATTTTTGCTTAGAAACTTATGAATAGTGTAATGTTCAATCCCATTAAGCTTTCTCCTTAATCCATGTAGCGAGCTTTGGGCCAATAGCTCCCAAACTAGTTGGTCTTAGGGTATTAGGTGTTGAGGCACCCCTCAGGCTTAATTGCTAAAATTAAGGAGGCTACGAGACCAAACTTATTGATGCGTTCGAAACTAGCAAGTATACTAGTCGCACAAGTAATAAAGTGATGAGTAAGATATCGTTCCCACGAGGATTGATTCTAATTGCATTTGTTATTCGAAAGCAACAATAAACTAAATGAGGGGGGTTTTGTTGATTGATTAACTAGATGAAATATTAATGCAAGTAAAGAATAACACAATGCAAATTTAAACAGATTGAAAAATCAATGAGAGAAACCTGGTTAAGGGATCCTTCTCTACCACAAGATATGGATTTGCGAATTAATTGTAGAATTGTCATCCAATTACACCATTGAAATTATCAACCGTAGATAACAACAAGCTCTGTTATCCCAATCTTTCCTTACTTTGTTGTTAAATAAAACAGGCTCTTTATTTAATCTCTATCCATTAAACAACCTAGAACAAGCTCTCTAAATTTAATTCAATGGATGCATTACGATAAGAAAGATAGGTTGATCTAAGCAATAAACACACAAGCTCGGATTATTTAACTTAGGTTGTATTCTCCAATTGCAATCTCTGATCACAATTTTGCTACTAATGATTAGAAATTCAAGACAATTACGGATCAAGATTTCTAGTCTAGCAATAGACAACAACCAGATTATATTCAGTTGGCCATTCCAAATACAATCAGCAAGCAATCATAAGCATTAAATATGGGAAAATACAAGCAACTTCAATTAGAGAATTGGATAACAATTCTTACACAATCAACTTACAAAAACCATATCAGGGGCTTTGAAATCACCCTCAACCAATTCAGATTCAGTTACACATGTTTAAGAACGTGGTAAATACAATACAACATGGAGACATTCCAGAAAATGAAAGGGAAGGGAAAAACTTAGCAAATTTGATGTAATTCTCTTTGGATTGTAGTTCTTCCTCTTTCCAAGCTTCCTTTCTCCTTCAAGAACTCCAAGAGATGAAAGAATTCCAGAGCTGCAGCCTCCACCACGTTCTCCCCTCTTCAAGTTATGAAAATAAAACCCTAAAATGTGTTTAAATACTCTGCTACAGTAACCTGCTACAGTGTCCCGTATTATACATGCTACAGTGATTTGTGGAATTACATTTCTATACTTCTCACACTGTTTTGATTACAACTTTTGGTACACTGAATGGATTTATAAACCGTAAATTTCTCCAGAAAATAGACTTCGAGAGCTTTCCAACGGTATATAATATGTCATCGGGTTCATTGTATATCAATACAATTAAATCCGAGAAGATGGTTGACTAGCAGAGGTGAAAATGAAGGGTTTTACTCCATTTTTGTGCAAGTTGCTCCAAAACTCCTACAAACATCAAAACCACACAAAAACATAAAAATACCAAGGAATATAGCAAAGAAACATGGACGAATTGATATGAAAATGATATATAAATAGACACTTATCAAATTCCCCCACACTTAGACTTTGCTAGTCCTCGAGCAACTACGACAATATGAAATAAAACTAAACCGAAACAGAATCAACAAAAAAATTAAAACACACAAATGCTTCATCTTGCAAATAGGCCTCAAAGATTGTACTTAATTATAACCCAAGGAAAACTTCAAAATAATGCACTTGATCAAGAATTTTATCTCAAAGATTAGTTTCGCTTCACTTCAATTCCTCAAGTGTGTGTGTGTAGAGCCATTCTCACCTAATCACTTGTAACCCGGATGAGTTTATGCATAAAAATGAATCATATTTAATATTGAAGATGTGTGTATAAATGAACTCCATAGGCCTGCTTTTCAAGTCACTCTCCACTAATGTAGACATGCACAACACCAAGGATCAAGTAGGACTTTATTAAGCTTGTAACGTTTGGCTTGGGTGAAGGTATGATAAAGGATAATAATTTGGCTCAAATCACCCACAAACACATAAATCATTCAAGACTATGTAGAGCTCAACCCTATAACACAACTTCATTTCAATTCACCATGTTACTCCCCCAAACTTATTTAGAACACTCAATCTTTTTTTTTTTTTTTTTGCAGAAAACAAAAGAAAACTACACCCCCACACTTTGTTGTTTCATTCTTTTCAAGAACACTTAAGGGTATAGATCTCTTATTCTTCTTCTTTTGTTCTCTTTTTTTTTCTTTTTTTCTTTTGTTCTCTTTTTTTTTTCTTTTTTTCTTTTTTTTTTTATTACACTTCCCCTCCCCCACACTTAAACAACACATTGTCCTCAATGTGTAAGTACGTGGACGATAAGTACAGATGGGCTTTTTTTTTCTTTTTTTTCGTTTTTTTTTTTTACAAACATAATAGAACTCACTTGCATTGCTCATAACACATCCCAACCTCATCTAACTTCCCAAAACCAGAACATAGCTCAGAATTTAATTGTGAATGATTTACATGCTCATAGGTAAGGGATAAACTGTTTGGAACAAATTCATTTGAGGTTAGGAAATCTTTTAGTGAGTTAACAATGAAAAAGGCTTACAACGGCTCAAAGGGGTAACTAGGGATCAATTTCAGTCAAGGTTGGCTATTAAGGCTCAAACGGTCCAAAGATGGCCTAATCATTTCCCCAATGTTGCACAGTCTAGGATTTCGCCTCGAGTGACCATCAAACAAGTTCTAGAATTCATTGAAATCTGAAGAAACATTTAAATTACATAAACTTTCTCTAAGTGAACAAATAACTCAGTGGTAATAGCTCAATGCTCAATGTTGCGCAAGGAATCAAAAGCAAAGCGAAAACCAATAAACATTTCAAGCACATAGATCCATGCATCATTAATCATTTTCCAAGAGTTATTCTTAATTCAATCATTATCTTATCATCGACCCACAAAATTAAAGAAAAGAGGTACGTGGCGTTGTTACACCTGAGTCAAGATTGTATATTTCAACAATCCTTAGGACCAGTAGCCCGCAGCTTAAGGTTTCCAGCCTATATACCTTTATTATGAAAGAACAAAACAAGAAACAAGACACTTCAAACAACATGAAATAGACAAACTACAGATTTACTGAGAGAGAATGCGTTTCAAGAGTTAAGAAAACCCCATATTCTGCCATTCTCAGGTTTTTCCACAATTGTTTTTTTGAATCGAAACTGATAAAGATAAAAACACATAACAACTCTAAATTACGCAAAACTAAACTCACTCATAAATAACAAAGTTCAACAAGTCAGCAAACAAAAACAAGTTAGTTAGAATGGGTCTACAAAGTTTAGAAGTTAGCCTCCTTATTCAGCCATTATGGATTGAAGAGATCCAGAATGCGTTTCAAGAGAACTTAAACTTTTTAAGCCACCACTCTAAAACCCGAGATTAGAAAATATTACCTGGGACGAAAGAAATAACCTGAAAAAGCTCAAAAGAAACGACATGAAAAATCTCAAATAAACACACTAAAAAGAAAGTAAACAAAAACGAAGCAAAACAGCAAATAGAGATTACAGATGGATGGTTAAATCTAGTTGACGCCTTTTGTTGCCTTCTCCAAACCAATTTATCCGAGCCATTGTTGGATCAGGTGAATAGATGAATTCTTGTAGTTTGTCAATTAACTCTCCTGCAGTTGAAGCTGTAACCAGCATTTGCCTTGCTGACGGTGCGATGAAATTTTTTTCTACAGCTTGATCAAGAAAGGACAACAAACCATCAAAAAAATTATTAACATTTTACAAACCAATGGGTTTCCGATGGATGTTTAGCTGTGCCCAAGAGGTGATTTGAAATATCTCCTCTAATGTACCATAGCCACCGGGCAAAGCTATAAATGCATCGGACTAACAACCATATGTGCAATACGCTCATGCATGCTAGAGACCTGTAACTCTTCCCCGATTGTGTTGCCTACGATATCTCGTATAGCTAATGGTTTAGGGATAATGCCGAGAACTTTGCTCCCTCCTAGTGATGCAGCTGTCGACACACACCCCATTAACCCAAGACTACCCCCTCCATAAATCAAATTAATACCCCTCGCAGCTAATGTCCTACCAAGATCAAGAGCTGCTGTGGTAAACTCTCCATCTTTACCAAATTGCGATCCGTAAAATACGCATATATTGCAGAATCGCCGAATTGGTGTTTTCTCCATTTCTACAAGTGCTCTAATCTTGTGTAAGACACGTTAGATATTATGCTTTTTCAATTGCAAGACAGGTTATGAAATGACATATGAAAATATGCAGAATGTATATATACACCCATAAAACTCTCAAATTTTGACACAAGGGGACATACTTTCGGTGGGGGTTGCTCGATGCAGATTTATCGCCACAAGATTTGAAAAAATGAGATATGCTTTCGGCGAGGTTGACAAAACCTACACACTTGTCTCCCACGTGAAGCATGGAAAATGGAGATACACTTTCGGCGGGGGTTGACAAAGCCCCCACACTTGTCTCCCACGTGAAGCATTAAAAATGGAGATACACTTTCGGTGGAGGTTGACAAAACCTCCACACTTGTCTCCCACGTGTACTTATGCCATAGGGTAGTCATATGTTTTGTCAAAAAGAAAACTTGAAATTAAAACAATCAAAATCAACAAACAACAACAACACAAAAACAACATTGATAATCAGATCAAACGAAAGAAGAAAAAAAAATTGACAACAACAACACACATTCAAATATACAAGTAGTTGTGATTGTGGCTCACATCTTCCTCTGGTTTTTACGTCCAGTAACGGCTGAAACGCCTTCTATGAGTCGGGGATTTGCTTCCCATCCAGTTTTCTTATAAACTAGCAAACAGGGTCGTTTTTAGTCAGATTCCCTAGACTATAACACTGCAATTCATCACGAAATTGTGTCCATAGATTAAGAACGCTGAACAAGTCCACAAGAATGTGACTCGAGAGTTAACAAAACATTATCCAGCGACTCATTACTCAAACCATTCTTAATAAATGAAAGTTTGTCTTCTCTATTCCTGGACGCAAAACTTAATGAACGACAAGTCAGGTTACAATTCCATCTAGCACATTATAACATACTTGTAACCTTTTCGCTCTTCGCCTCTTGGCGTAGTAGCTCTTTCCTAGACCAGGCATGTATTTTGCGAGATTAATGTCCTGCTCACCGGACAATCTCACCTTGGCTTCGATAAGCCATCGGATATCAGCAGGCACATTTAGGAGCATCAACGCCCAAAGTCTAGTCATCCGTACTTTATAAATTTTAAACACAGCATTTTTAGGAAGTGAAGGGAAATATTTACGAAGGTTCGACAGAAAGATATCGGCATCCATTGAAGAGAAGAAATGGAGAGATATTACCGATAATGCGATTGAGTTTGTTCTTCTCCCAGATATGCACGTTTCAAACCTTCGAACAATGGCTTCAATTCTTATTTCGGTGTTTCCTCAATCTGTTGCACAAATGAGCTCAAAGTATAGAATAATCAAATTAAACAAAAGGAAGGAAAAGAAAAGAGCAGAAACGAAACTAAAGACACATAAAAGAGATAACAACACAATAGCAAACAAAAGTCAAAAACAAGTAAAAAGA
>SNVD02005837.1:0-23355 GCA_013180625.2 Boswellia sacra
GCCCGCGGGCCGGAACTCGGCTGACGCGGGCAAGCCGACGAGTGGGCGACGGGCGCCAGTCGAGTCGCAGACAACTGTTTGCTTTTGTCTTTGTTCTGACGCTCGAGAGCACCAAAACCACGAGTACGACGACGAGGACGACGACAACAACAACAACATCAACAACAACTACAACTGCGCCACGACCGAGAAACGAATGCAAACAACGACTCGCCGCCGCGTCGAGTCGAGTCGAGTCGAGTCGAGAGTGACTTGTGGCGCCCACTTGGAACGGTACTCGCGGCCGCCGTGCGATCGGGTGAGGCTGACCTCGGTGATTGCGAGCACGCACACGATAGTCATGCGCACACACACGAGGTCGCTCGTAGACGCGCTCTCCCTGGGAGTCATAAACTCGGCGGGCCGCGCGCAGGTAATGAGTTGCGCAATAGCGCGGCTCCATCGCGTGCCAGCGGCCAATCCGCGTGATGGCGCGCGTCTCGCCGACCAAGGATTAGCTCGCGGCCGGCGCGTGCCCGAATAAAAACAAAGTCGGCGCGCTCCGAGTGCGCCCGCCTAATGATGTCGCTTTTCACCAGTCAACGGCCGCGACTGGTGGCGAGTGGCCGCATCGCGGCGCGCCACATAGGGGCGATCTGGGCGCATAGGGGCGCCCGTGAGGAGCCAAGATCGGCGAGTCGAGTCGCCGGCCGCAAGCTCGGCAGTTAGCGTGGCGTCCGAGCTGCATCGGCTCGCGTGCCAAGCGGGCATTCGGCCTTGATTGTTTTCATATTCCGGCCCGCGGGCGAGCGGGGCCGCCCCCACAGTCGTGGTCGCCGCCGCCGCCGCCGCCGCCGCCGCCGCCACAAAGTCACCCCCGCCGCTCGATTGCATTCCTCACACGCTCTTCGAGCGCTCGGTTTGCAGAAAAGCTCCGCGCGCGAGTCCAGTCGATAGAGCGACTGCACTCGAGCCGCTCCGAGCGCAAGTGGACTAAACAATTACCGCGCGTCTCTCACCTGGAAGAGCGGCCTCGCTACTCTCGCGCGATTGCTCTCTCGCTCGGCAAGTCACAGGGCCAAGCTCGAGCAGTTTGGGGATTAATTTTGTCGCCCTCGGCGGTCTGGCGGCGCGCGAGTGACCTTTTCGCGCCGCCGAGTCGACAAACAATGAGCACCGGCGCGCGCGCGCGCAGATGATTGAATTCTGCAACAGGAAGCTGGCCGCGAACATCAGCGCGCCAGCTTAATCGACTTTGGGCCGGGCCGCCTCTTGCCCGCATGGCGCCTGTTTGGCGTCTCGCAGTCGACGAGTCGGTCGGAATCTCAGCGCTCGTCGCGGGCAAGAAAGTGGGCCAAATCGAGAGGGCGCGCGCCGAGATTGCGCAAGCGGAAATGGCTCGCCGGGTGTGAACTGAGTGGCGTCAGCGCCACAGGTTCGCGGGCGCACTGCCGGCGGTGTGAATAATGCGCAGCTGGCGGCGCCTGAATTTGCGCTCACAAGTCAGAATAAGATCACGAACTCGTCGGCCAAGACGAAAACAACAACAACAACAACGACAACGACAACAAGACCGCAACGACGAAGAAAACCTCGGCTCAGCCGAACCAAATGTCGCGCGCTAAATGTTCGCCCGCGCTGAATACCAACTCGACGACCTGAATTCTGTCGACAGCTCGCCTGGGCCAGGTGATCGATCCAATCAGCTGGTCGGGCGCGCGCCTTCGTCGCGGCCCACCGGCGCCGAGCGGAAGAGGAAACGATCTGGGTTTGTGTGGAAATCAAATGGGCGCAAGTGGGAGTCGCTAGGCGCAGTCTCGCGCGCGTCTTGAGTCGAGCTGCCGAGAGCGCGCGTGTCGCTGGAAATCGATCGATCGAGCAAGCAGTTCGTTTGGCCGCGACTCAACTCGCGGGGCCGGCGCCACAAACTCCACTCGAGCCAGTAGCTCGCGCGAACGCTGAGACGCCGGTGCGTGGGCGGCGGGGGTGCGCTGATTGCGTCTGGCCACCCAAACTCCAGGTGGCGTGCGACGCTCCGAGGCAGCCGTCCGTTAAGCCGCCGCCGCTCGGTGGCCTTCGGGTCGCCCGGCGCGCGACGTCCATTTTAATTTCTCGCCGGCCGAGCGGGCGGAAAATATTTTAATTGATTCGTCGGCGGGCGCGAGGGCAGCGGCCGCATTCCAGCCACTGGCCGGCACTGCGCGGCCGCTCCTTATCGGCGGCCCGGCGCCCGAGGCTAAGGCGCAACTGGGCCGCGCGAGTGCCCATAAGTCACCGGCATGCGGGGGAGGAGGCGATTTGTTCGGAGTAGTGGCTCATGTGTATGTGTTTGTGTGTGTGTGTGTGTGTTGTGTTTGAGTGTAATCTCTCGCGCGATTCCGTCGTCGTGGTCGTCGGCGTCGTCGTTGGGCCGGCAGTCCGCAGTTGAGTCGCTGTTGGGGTTGGCGTCCACGTCGCCGGCGAGTGTCCTCATTCGCGCTCGCTCGTCGCCTTGCCACTGGCTTTTGTCGGGCGCCGCCGCCGATCGAGTTGGCGGAAGATAAAAACAATAAATTCAATGTTTGCGCCCGCGCGCGTGTCGGGTTTATAGAGCAGAAAGATAGAGAGCGCGAGCGAGAGAAAAGCTCGGCCAGCGACAACGAGCTCGTGCTGGTGGTCGTGCTGGTGCCCGAGTTCGTTCTCGTTTTCGCCGCTCGAGCTGGCCGGCCGGCTCGAACACCGCCGGCCAACTTTATTATCGAGGAACTTATCTGGCCGGCAAAATCTTGGCCTCCACCGCGAGCAGCGCGTCGCCTTAGTGGCTTCGTTTCTGTTTGATTAATTTCCAAAATGCGCGCGCTATTGGCGAGCTTCCGGTGGCGGGCGCGGGCCCCGGGCCGTGTGGGCGTGCGCGGGCGAGCGCCTTCCCGACAAGAGTGGCCGGCCGCCTTTATGCTGTGTGAATTATTTAAGTGGCCCGAGAGGCGAGCGAGTGGGCTCGGCTCGGCTCGAGTCGGCTCGCCTGGAACAGTCAAGATGGCCGCTTGACGGAGGAAGTGCGGTTTCGCGAGCAACGCGTCCGGCGCGGGCACATTGTCGTGAGGGCGCACTTACATTATGTGCGCGCTGTGTCTGTGTCTGTGTCTGTGTCTGTGTGTGTTTGTGTTTGTGTGAAGTGCACAGCGGCCGCGGGCGACGACTCGCGAACGACCCTATGCGCGCCGACCGCTGCTGATGCGGATCCCGTCCCACAATCGCCCTCTTGACCTTGGGCCGGGTCGCCAGTTGGCGTGCGAGTGTCAGCTGCGAGTCGGGCGGACTCGAGCGAGCCAGAACAGCCGCGGCGGCGAGATAAATTATCATCGGCGGCGAGCCACAACAAGTTGCGTGCCGCCGTCTTGGGCGCCCGACGATAACTCATCGGCGCCCGTCCGATCATTTGCATCCGCGCGCCCCGAATAGCGGCTGTCGAGCGCCGAGCGGCGCGTGGGCGCCACCGATGGTGGCCACTTCCGGCCGCGTACAAATCACCGCCCCGAGTCGGCGCGTCACACACAAATGGAATTGATACACGCGCGACCACAGACAGCCGGCGCTTGCGTTGCATCAAAATGGGAGCGCCAGGCTGGCCATTAGTCGTGGCGAGCGAGTGAGTGAAGTGACTGGCCGACAGCCGGCCGGCTGCCGCCCCCGAGCGGCAATAAATTTGCGCTCGACTTGCGCAAGAGTTCGCGTGCGTCGAATGCGCAAAGCGACGACGACGACCACGACGACGACAAAGAAGACGAACTGGGTCGCCGGAAGAGTCGCGCCTTTGCATATTATTGATTGGCCAAGGCGTCGAGATGCGCGAGTCTCAGCGGGCGCACAATTATAGCGGCCGGCGCACTGCATCTCTTGGCCAGCTCATTTGATTAGTCACGCGTCTGTGTGTGGGCGCGCGGCTAATGAATGGATGCGCTGGTGATAATGAATATGATTCCGCTGCCGGTGGCGAGTCCGAGCGCCCGGGAAGAAGCTGATCGGCGCCCAGTGCTGCAAACGACGGCGCCCATTGCGTGCGCGCGTCGACAGCGACCACCAGCACAACCACAAGAGGGGCGGGCGCGCATAAATCAGCGCTCGCGCCAAGACGAGGCCGAGTTTCAATAAATCACCGGTCCGCCGGCCGGCCGCCCGCATGGCTTTGCGGCTCAGCGGCGTCCGGCCGGCTCGTCACCTGAGCTCTTTGTGCCTTGGAGCCACCAAATCAGTCTCGCGCTCGAGCACGTCGGCCTCCGAGTTGCTGTCCTCGCGCACTGGACGCGTGTGGACTACGTCGAGCGGCCTTCGGGCCGAGTCGCCTCCCACGCACGCCCACACACAACAGCCCTGAAGAACCACAACTACCACAACCACAACAACACAAAAACCAGCACCAGCACATCAACACAATGAGACCTCAGGCGGCCCACTCGATGCGGGCGTGCCGATGTGAGTGGGCCACGCAATCCGGCAATCGATCATCTTGTGAGCGGCTCTCATTTAGGCGCCAAACTTGATGACAACTCGAGCGGCGCGCTCGAGTCAAAGTGCAGGCGCGCCGAGCTCGAGCGCGCTTTTGTTCCCGAGTGGGCGGCCGCCAGTCGCCACGTCGACCTGGACGCCGGGAATTAGTGCGAGTCGGGCGTTTGTGTGCCAGTGTGTTCTATTGGTTGCGGCCGGCCACCAGCTCGTGTGTTCGCCATCTGAACGCACACGGACAAGCGTCTGCACACACACACACACACACACACACACACACAACCTGGGCGCCCCACTAGATTGAGATTAATTGCGGGCGTGCCACTTCCGAGTGCGAGCGCGGCCGAGTCGCATCAGCGGGTCGCCGGCGAGCCGGAAACAAAGAGAGCGGCTCGCTGGGCGCCCCCGTTGTCGAGCGCCCGCCGGGCGCCACGGGCCCCAGGGCCGGGCCCCGACCACTGAGCGCCACGCGCGCGCCGGCTCCATGACAACGGCTCGCTCATTTCCTGTGCACTCGTCGACGGCGCTGAGGCGACCCGGCCGCCGGCGCCGAGCTTAGTGCACTCGCTGCGCACGACACACTCGGTTTTTAATCAGACTTAATCAAGTTGCGCCGCTTCTTGACGGCGCCCATGTTCGCCCCACTTCGCTCGCCCGCACACACACACACACACACACACTCACTCGAGTGGCTGTCCAAAAACACACACTCACACACACAAACACACGGGCGCGCAGACTCCGAGATTCGAGCGGCCATCGGGGGGCGTGTGCGCGCGTCGGCGCCCACGCGTCGCCGGCCACTCTGCTCGGGGCGCCACTGGGGCGCTCTGCAATTAGCACGACTCCTCTGCAGGCGAGCCGCTGCCGGCGTGTCGCTCGTTCGCGCAACACTGAGGCGAGCGCTGCAGTCGACAGGGAGCAGGAGTTGTTTCGCCCTCGGCGTCGGAGGGCTGAAACAAATGCCGACGGCGTTGTGGTCGTCGCACTGGTCGTGCTGCTGGTAGTCGCCGGTGCTCGTCAGCCTCCTCCTCGTCCTCGCCTCGTCGCGCCTCCCGAACAGCGCCCGCTGTGTGCCCGGCCTCACTGGCGCGTTCGGCGAGCTCGAGCGGCGCCCAAAAGATAAATGAGCCAAGTTGCAGGCAACCATTAGTCTTGGCGGGCGACATAGTGGCGCCAGTGGCGGCGGCGGCTGCGGCGGCAATGGCAGTGGCGACCATGGAGCCACAAACACAGCAGCCGGCGCAAAATTGAGAAGTCGCAGCGTGCGAACAATGCGGCCCAGCGCGTTGCCGTCCGCCCGGTGGTCGCGTCGTCGAGTGGGCCCAAGTAGGCGTGCCGTCGTTTGGCTTAGGCCGCGTGGGCGGCGCTGGTCCCAGGTCGGCCCACTTGAAATTGTCGTAATTCACCTGACGAAGCGAACTGGCGGCCAGGCACTGAATTTGCGCTCTCTTTCTCGCTCAAAAGTCGACTCCGCGAAAGCCGACACCGAGCTCGTCGAGCAACGAGTGGGCGCCTCACTTGATTGCGCAACCACTCGGACTCGAGTTGGGCCCAGTTGAAAGTCGGCGCTCGTGGTGGCGGGCGGCGTGGCCCGCCTACTGTGCGTTCGTGGGCGGCCCAAGTGAGTGGGCGGCGGGATCGCATCGGTGGCGCAGGATGTGAACTCGGGGGCCCGGAACGACTACACGAGGGCGCCGATGGAGCGCGAGAAGGGCGAGTCGCCGAGCGGACAGCGCGCCCCAGACGGCGAGCTGGCCAAAGCGGTGCGCGCGGAACAAGACAAAGAGTCGGAGGCGGGGGCGCGCGTGTCCGGTCGTCGGCTCGTTCATGCATTGAATATTAATGATTATATTTCCTGTACTCTCTCGCTCGCCCCTTTCGTTCGTTCTCTCCCTTGGCCTCACTCTCGGCCGCCCGTCGGCTCGGCCAGCCGACGGCCGCCAGTCTGGCGCCACTTGGCCTCTCCAAAGCTCATTGCCATTTCGACTTGAGGCGTTGTTTTTCGCTCGGCGCCGCCTTAAGCTCGAGCCCGCCGCCGACTTCCGCCGCCGAGTTGCGCAATGGCGCTCGGCGAGCTCGGCGGCCTTCTCTCGGCGCTGGAGTGCAGCCGCCCCCACGCTCAAGAGAGAGAGAAAGAGAGAGCCCGAGGCGTGGGCGAGCGAGCGTCGGCGGCGTCAAAGTGGCGCCGGCCAACAAGATTTGCGAACCCTAAGAATGGGTCTGTCTCTTTGGGCGCCGCCGTTCTGGCAGCCATCGTGCAGTCGTGCACTCGTTCGTTCGACTTTATTTGTGCTTGTGTGTGAGTGAGTGTGTGAGGTAAAATAGTTTTGCTTGAGTATGTTTGTTTGTCGAGAGGACGCGCGCGCGGCTCTGCAGGTGAGAGTTTGCCGCCCACGCCTGGCTAATGTGTTTTCGTTGTGTCGGGTGTGTGTGTGTGTGTCTTTGTGAGCTTGTGTGCTTGTGTGAGTGTGAGTGGTTTGTGTGTGAGGCGGGGATGAGGCGCCGATCTGGTGCGGCGACTCTCCTCCTGACAACAAGTGGCCGGTCTGGGCTCCGAGTTGAGCTTTTGCCAGTTTAATAAATACAAAAAGTAGTAGCTGTCTAGTGAGTGAGTGAGTGAGCGAGTAAAAGTCTTCTCTCCAAATGTCCGCCGCCGTGTCGCACTGGCGCTCTCGATCGAAGAGCAGTGCACTAAAATCAGCCGTTCGTGACGAGGCCGATCTCCTGCGTCGACCTGTAGGTGCAGTTGTAGTGCTGATTGTCGTTGGGCCGGTTCACGCGCAAACACTTGAGGTCGCGGCAGCAGCAAAAGATCCACTGCAGTGTCTTCTTGAAGGCGTCGCGGAACTCGTGGTTGAAGTAGGCGTAAATGATGGGATTGAGCGTGGAGTTGAAGTAGCCGATCCAGAAGAGCAGGATGACCACGTTCTTGGGGATGATCCCGTCGCAGGCGTGGCCGCAGATGTGCTGGGGCGTGTACCAGGAGAAGAAGGGCATCCAGCAGAGGATGAAGACGCCCATGATGATGCCCAGCGTCTTGGCGGCCTTGTGTTCGCGCTTCATCTTCGAGATGGACCGCTTGGTGGGCGTGGACTGGCCCGAGTTCGAGTCGCGGTCGTCCTGGTCGTCGGGGTCTTCGAGTCGCTGCTGCTGCTTGTTGACCGCCGGCGTCGGCGTCGCCTTTTGATTGGGCACTGGCGGGGGCGGCGCCACGGGCCCGGGGCGCCGGCCTCGGTGCTGCTGTCGTTGTTGTTGTTGTTGTTGATGTCGATGGCACTTCCGGTGAGCGGTTGTTGCTCGGCCGGCGCTTGCGTGGCGTTGGTGTGGGCGGCGGGGGCGGCGGGGGTGGCACTTTTGTTGGCCACCGCCGCCGGCTGCTGCTGCTGCTGCTGCTGCTGGTCGAGCGCCTCGCTGCTGGCGGCGCCCGCGAGCTCCTGCTGCTGCTGCTGCTGCTTGGCCGCCAGCTGCTGGATGCGGGCCGCCGCGGGCCTCTTCTGCGGCCCGCCCCCCGAGCTGGACAACGACGTGATGGCCATGGACTTGGAGCGGCGCTGCTTGGCGCGCGCGGCCGCTTGCGAGTTGTGGGCGTGGCCGTGGTGGGCGTGGTGGTTGGGCTGGGGCGCGGGCATCATGCTCTGGGCCTTGTAGATGAACTTCTCCTGGCGGCTGGCCTCCTGGTAGATCTTGTAGTAGGTGAACACCATGATGCAGCAGGGGATCCAGAAGGAGATGGAGGAGGAGACGATGGCGTAGACGCGGTTCACGACGAACTCGCACTGGTCGGGGTTCTGTTGCTGCCAGGCGATGTGCTCGCTGGTGGTGTAGATGCCCGTGAAGATGGGAATGTAGGAGAGGAGCGCCGAGGAGATCCAGACGACGGCGAGCGCGTAGCACACCCGCCGCGTGGTGATCTTCATGGGATAGTCGAGGGGGCGCATGATGGCGTAGTAGCGGTCGATGGAGATGCAGCAGAGGTGGAGAATGGAGGCGGTGGAGGCGAGCACGTCGCACGAGTTCCAGAAGTCGCACATCCAGCGCGGGAAGATCCAGCGGCCGGTGATCTGCACGGAGGCGTTGAAGGTCATGGCGAACAGGGCCACCAGGATGTCGGCGCAGGCCAGCGACACCACGAACCAGTTGGTGGTGACGCGCAGCTTCGAGTGGCGCACCACCGACAAGATCACCAGGCTGTTGCCGCAAATGTCGCCGATCATGATGGCCACCATGGCGAAGATGCGCGAAAAGTCCGTCGCGCGCCGGAAGTAGTCCTCGAGCGGGCTCTCGGCGGCGCCCTCGAGCGCGCCCTCGGCCAGCAGCGTGGCGGCGGCGGATTTGGTGTTGCCAGTGGGCGCGAGCTCAGTGTCGCCCAGGGGCGAGGGCGCGCCGAAGGGCGGGCGCGCGGACGGCCGCAGGCTGGGTCCGGCGGTGTCGTTGTTGGCCAGCTCGGCGACCTCGAACTGGGCGGCCAGTCGGACGGCGCGCGTCGTAGCGGTGGAGCTGCTGGTAGTTTGCGTGGGCGGTGGCTGCGGCGGATGCGGCGGTGGCGACGGTGGCGACGGCTGCGCTGCCTCCACCGACTGCGCTCGCGAGTGGTCCGCTTGGCGAGCCTCGGTGGCGGCGCTCGTCGCGGCCAGCGTGGCCGACTCGATCGTGTCGTCCGCATAGTCGGCCAGCTCGCCCGCCCCGTTCACGGCCAACACCACCAGCGGCTGCGGCGTCGGCGGCGCACGCGACTCGTTTCCGGCCGCGCCCGCCACGCCCACCCGGGCCGACTCGCCGCGCGGCGGCGGCGGCCGCGTGCAGCGCGGGCGTCGCCTGCGTG
This sequence comes from Boswellia sacra, assembly GCA_013180625.2. NCBI lineage: Eukaryota > Viridiplantae > Streptophyta > Magnoliopsida > Sapindales > Burseraceae > Boswellia > Boswellia sacra. The sequence goes on from SNVD02005837.1 coordinate 9,287, forward strand.
CTCATGGTGGCCATCACAGCGCGACTGAACGCCTCGTTGGCGGCGGCGGCGCGCGTGGTGCTGGTGCTCATGGCGCCGACGGCAGCAGTGGCACCGGTGGCGCCCGTCTGGTTTCCGGTGGGGCCGAGCTGGGCGCTGGCGAGCAGCGCGCCGCCGGATGTCGGCAGTAGGAGCGAGAGGGGCCCGGCGGCGGTGAGCAGCGAGAGGGCGGCCAGCAGGAGGCCGAGCAGCAGATGGGCGGGCCGGCGCCACCAGCCACGCCCTTGGCCCGCGCGAGTTGCGTGTAACTATCACAGAGAGGACTCGCGAGCTGAGCTCGGGCCGGCCTGAGGCGCCTCTTGTGGCGCCGCGTGTGGAGTGCTGCGAGTTCGAGTTTGTGCTCGTGTTCGCGGTGCGCTTCTTGGTGCTGGCATTGGATCACAGACTGACTCTGGGCGCGCCACTCGACTGCGGCCGACGCCCGAGAGGCGCCCATTTGCGGGCTGCCCACGACTCGAGCGGCGCGCCGATCAAAAAGGCAATCGAGGCGCGCCGGCCGCCCGCAGTCGACTTGTTGTTGTTGTTGTTGTTGTTGCTGTTGTGGTTGTTGCTGTTGTTGTGGTGGGCGCAAGCTCGACGTCCTCGTGCTGTGGCGCTGGCGCCTCTCTGGCGCGTGCTCGCCGCCAATGCGCCGGCTCGCACCCGCTCGGCGGCGCCAGACACACGCAGGCCGACGGACGCGCACCTGGCCGACGGGCGCCGGCCGGCCGGCTCGACTGCGGCGGCCGGCGCGCGGACAGGTGGCGCCGACAAGCACGAGGAAGCGGCCGCCTGTGCGCCGACAACAATGCGGCGGCGCTGGCGTCGAGCTGGCGCGCCCGCCGCCCGACGACGTGCGCTTGCAGTCGTCGCTTGCATCTGTTGGGTGGCATAGTTGTCGTCGTCGTCGTCGTCGTCGTCGTCGTCGTTCCGTTCGTTTGTCGGGTCGGTCGGTCGGTCGGTCGTTCGTTCGATCGTCGGGTCGGTTTGGTTGAGGAAAAAATGATCCGGCCGAGAGTCAGTCGATCGTAATTCAATTTGTGCTCGGGCGGGAAATCACGCGCGCTCGCCCGCGTCCATATGAACAAATGGCGGCGCGCAATGGCGGCGAGCGCGTCGGCGAGACCGAGCGAGCGTGTGCGAGCGAGCGGACGAGTCGCAAATTAAGTCGGCGGCTAATTTGCCAAGTCACGCGATCTGGCGCGCCTCATCAGCGCGTCGCCCGGCCGTTTGCTGGGCCGCCCGGCGAGCGATGAAAACTTACCCAAATTGACGCCACTGGCCAACGACGGCCTTTGTTGCGAACAATGGCACCGACGCCGACGAGCGCGCGCGCAATCTGTCGGGCGCGTCAAGTGGTCGCCGACCTGGCGGCGAGCGTACAATTGGTCGTCGTCGTGGTTTTCTTCTTCGTCTTCTTCGCCTTCGACTCGTTCGATCTGCTCGCCTCCGTCGTCGAGTTGCGCTCGCTCGTGAAAGTCGCCCGCCTGGCGCCCGTCGTGCTCGCGCCAACAGCGCCACCGCCGGCGCCGCTGCTGCTGCTGCTGCTTCTTCTTGTGTGTGTATAATTTAAATTTATCATTTGCATAACAATGAGGTAATGACAACAGTGATGATGATGATAATAATTTCGTCTCTGTCTCGGCGGCGGCGGCGGTGGTGGCGCCAACTGCGCCGAGTGGCTTGGTCGTGGTGGTGGTCGGCGTCGTCTCACTCGCGAGCTTCCGATTGTCTTCGGTCGACGCGCGATCTGAGCTTGAGCGGTGAGAGTGAGCGGCCGCGAGCTTCTCGGCCCTAGAGACTTCTTGCTCGTCATTGCTTCCCGAGCTCGCATTTGCATCTGCCGCCCGAAGCGCACCTGACGCCCGGGCGCCACTCCATATTGTTGCCGGCGCCCAAATCGCGCTTCCATTCCCCTCTTCTTCGGCTCCACTCGCCTCGAGCTCGCCGCCGACTCGCAGTTGGCGTCCGTGGCCACCTTGCGACTCAGACTCGCCGAGCTCCAGCTTGGCGGCGTCTTCATGCTCGTGCTCGTAGTCGAGCACAAATGTCGACACTTGTTGTGATTGTTGTGGTTGTTGTCGTCGGTGAGCTTGTAGGCGCCGGTGACGTTCGAGAGCGCGCGCGCACAAAAGCCCGCGCGCGCTCGCGTGCAAACAAGTTTCAGCCGCTGCTGGCGGCGCGTCACCGAGGCGCTCGCCGCTAATTATCCGCTCACGTCGACGGCCCGGCCTCTTCGGGGGCGGCCCAGAGCGCGTCGACAGCCAACAATAACAATCGTGGCCGGCGAAGGCGACAACTCCGCCGGGCTCCCGGTCGGTGGCCGGCGCTGGCGACGCCGCCGCTGACGTGGCCGCGCCCGCCGTGGCCTCGACGAGTCGGCGCACGAGCTCGCGGTTGAGCTTTATGCGCGAGCCCGAGGCGCGCCCGCGCGCCGCCTGGCCGGGCGTGGCCGCGGCGCTCGGGCTCATCGTGAGCGCTAGAGCTGGCGATGGCGCCGCCCGCTCGGGGGAGGCCGCCCGGTCGCCTTTTGTGTTGCGCGCGCTCTTTATGGCCCTCGCACAACAGCTACACTGAGGGCGTCTTGGCGTCCTCGTCGTCGTCGTCGTCGTCGTCGTCGTCGTCGTCTCGCTGTTTCCAGTTGGGCCGTCGTGGTTGTGGTTGTGGTGGTTCTGGCGTTTGTTGTGGTTGTCAGAGTTGACGTAGTTGTCTCGCGCGCGCCGAAGATCCGGGTGCTTTCTCAGCCGATCGAAGTGCGCCCGGGCCTTCCATTCGTCACGTCACGCGCCCTCTTGTAATGCACACAAAATTGAGCCTCTCGTCTGTAACCGCTGCTATTGCGCTCTCGTCGATTGGCGCCTCTTCGCCGCCAACTCCTCGCACTCGTCTATTGTGCGCGCCCTCTTCGAGTCTCGAGCCGCATCGGGTGGTCACCGCGGGGCCGGCGGGCGCTCACATCACTTCCGTTCTGGATGCGCGCCCAAGTGGGTGTGGGTTGGCTTGAGCTGAGTTGAGCTGAGTTGAGCTGAGTTGTGCTGAGTTGAGCTGAGCTGAACTGGGCTGAGCTGGGCTGAGCTGAGCTGATTTGCGCCGAGCTGAGCTGAGCTGAGGTGAGTAAAGTGGAGTTGAGTGGAGTGTAAGTGGGCGAGTTAGATGGACTGCGTGAGTCAATGTCGAGTTCTTGAGACTGTGTGTGATCGCGAAATTGCGCGGCGCCGCCAACGTAATCGCGAAGTTCGCCCACACGTTCACGTGCGCCGCTCGCTCGCTTGTGGGCGATGTTTGCTGTGTCTGGCTGTCGGCGCCGAGTGGCGGGCGAGCGAACTGCGACCCGATGTGGCCGAGCGGAATCAAAGTGGCGGCCAAAGTCACGAGCGAGTGCGGAAGAGAACGACGCGAAAGAGACAATAAACTTTGTGTGTCGCGCTCTCGTTCGCTTGTCTGCGCCGCCGCTCTCCACTGATATCATCATCACAGACTCGCTCGTCCGCAATATCGGCGCCAGCGTGGCCCACGATGTTGACGATGATGATAATTATTGTCAATTACATTTTGCGCCCGTTGGGCTGCGCAGCGGCGGCGGCGGCGGCGCATCGTCGCCTGGGCGCAAACTTCAACTCGGCGCCGCTCATTAGATTCAGCCCGTCGACGCCAACGAACTCGACTCGCGATCGGGAGGCTCGTGGGCGCCCCACTCGAGCGCTCTTTGGCTCCGGCGCGACTGATTTCAATTCAGAGACGCGAGCGGGCGCAACAAACGGCCAACAAACGAGCGCCCAAAGTGTTCCTGGGGCGCGAACAAAGCCAAAACGACCACAACAACGACCGCCACCGCGAACCCTTTGCGGTTACCTTTGCGCCGCCCACGCCGCCCACGCCGCCCACGCCGCCCACGCCGACCACACCGCCCACGCGGCGCTCGCAACGCTTCGCCTCACTCTGGCGCTCTGCTTCAGCTGTCGCGGCGCTGCCTCAGGCGAGAGCGGTCTGCTAATTAACAGGCGCCACGTCTTCTGCGCAGGTCCAGCACAGGTAAGGTGTAGGCGTGTGGCCGTGGGCGTTGTTCTGCCCGTCGACCAAAAGAATCAACGTCAATGCCGAGCGCGAGCGTCAGCGACGAGACGAAGGTGAACTTGAGCGGGCACAAAGGCGCGCGCGGGCGGCGAAATATGACTGATCGCACTAATGGAGTGCTCGTTGGTGCTCGCACTTCCCTCGAGCTCGACTTTCGCTCTGGCCCGAGCGCCAGAAAACTAGTCAAAGTCGAGATCGACAACTACGACGAAGGCCAGCAATTTGGGCTATTGAGCGCTTTAAAGAGCTCAACTGCGTCGCCAATTCGCTCCACTCGATGGCCTCCAGACGGCGGCCGGCCCCACTCGCAAGCGCGCGATCGATGCGAGTGTTTGTCGTCTTGAAGTCGCTCGTTGTTCGCCGTCTCCAACGACCACGACGACGACGACGACGACGACGACGACGACAACAACAGCAGCACTCATATACACACAAAGTTTCCAGTCGCCCGATGTATCGAGTGAGCCAGACGATGAGACGCCCAGTTCATTAGCTCGCTCGCTCGCTCCTGACGGCCGCATGCGAGCGCCGGGCGCCCATATTGCACATCATTGCGCAAGGCCCGTTGTCGGCCGTGCGCACACACTAACATGCGCACGCTCGAGCGCGCTCGAGGGCGCTCTTAGGTCGGCGGGCGCTCACGACGAGCTAATTGTCATTGTTGGACTGCGCGCAGCTTGTGCGAGCGCTGCCAAGCGGCGAGCTTGCACGCGCTTGCCGCCTGCAGGCGCCCGTCTCAGCCGTCGGCGGGCGGGCGGGCGGGCGGGCGCCTGCGAACGCATCCGATAATAGACAATTGATGATAATTGGCGGCGAACACTTTCTCTCGTCGTTGTCGTCGGCGTCGTCGTCGGCGTCGGCGCGGCGCACGATCTTCGGCGCGCCATCGCTAGGTCGCACTGACGCAAACCGTCGCTAGGTTACGCTAGCCGCGTGCGCGCCACTGCCACGCCCAGCTGGCCGTCAATGCAAATTGATTCGTAATGAGTCGGCGCGGGCGCGGATCGATCTTCCTGAAGGGCGCACGTGCGTGCGGGCGGGCGGCCGGGCGGACGGGCGCAAGGGAAGAGGTCCGAAAAAGGCGAACAGCTCGGAGCAGGTGCGTCGAGCACGAGCCGCACATTGTGTCTGGAAAGAGAGTGCGAGTCGGCACGCTTACATAAGGGTCGGTAGGCTGGTGCTGGCGGTGGCGCGACAATTTGATTGATTAGCTCGCGATTGGAGCGCATAGGCAAAGATTTTTCGCGCACGCTGGCAGAGCCATTTGCATGCTGGTACGCGCGCCTGTGCGTTTTTGTGTCTCTATGTGTGCGTGTGTGCGGTTGCGAGTGCAAAGCGACGCGCCTAGCGACTTTCGCGACTTGTCGTTTGGTGGCGCGCGTCACGCGGCGCCCCGACCGACGGCCAGCGCGCACCCGTTAATTGGTTGGCTTGACTCGGCGTGCGCCAATCGGCGGCGCGGCCAGCTCGACGCCCAGCGCCGCCGACCAATGCTCGGTGGGGGCGCCGGCGGTGGCGGACAGGTGCAGCATGCAAATTACCTGTGTGACGCGAGGATTGCGCCACAGTCATTCAGCAGCCCGCATCATTCAGCTCGATGTCGTTGGGCGTGGCGTACGTGCCAGTGCGCGCGCAATATGACTCGCGTCGACGCCGAGAAGTGACTCGCGACTGCTTTGCTGAAAAATTGCTCCAATTTCACCTGGACGTGAGCGTTGAGCTGCAACTGGGCGCGCACGCCCACGTGAGCGGCGTCGCTTCCGCTCAGCTGAATCCGAGCTGTCGTGTGAGTCGGGCGGGCGAGCGATGGGCATCTTGAGCGTCGCTCGGCCGCGCGCAGTCACACAGACGCAGCGAGTGAAAGCGAGAGCGGAAACTAATATGAGCGCCTCGAAAGGAGTCGCGAGAGGCCGGGCGACAGGGCGGAAAATGGCCAGCCGCATAGACACCCAGACCGGGCGCCCCAAGAGCCACCTAGAAGAGAGCGCGCGAGCGTGTGGAGGCGCCTCGAGGAGGCGCGACGAAGAGGAAACAAGTTGACAGGCCAGCTCGCACCTGGTCTTTGTTAGGTAAATGCGGGCACGTGCGCCGAGATGACGACACGATGGCCACTGCGACGAACAAGACGAGCTGGTCGCCCCGGGCCAAGTTCATCGGCGACACGGGCCTCGTGTGGCGTGTCGCCGGCCTCCGACACGAGCTTCCGGCGCGCGTGGCTGACGAGTGGCGTCTGAGCCGGCGCGCATTTGGGCGCGTTCGCGACGTCGGCGTGTCTCTGTTGTCGTGCGCCTAATTGGCTAACTCGCGCCTGGCGACGCGTCGCAGTCGCACTTTGGCCACCGGTCGCAGTTAGTTAGGCTGTCGGTGGCGCCACTGGATAGCCGCCGGCACGCGTGTAAGAGTGTGTGAGTGTGTGTGAGTGAGTGTGTGTGTGCGCTCTTCCAGCAGCGCCTAGCGCGCCGCGTCGCTAGGCGCCTCTCGCTGGGGGCGCACAAATCCAATCCGCCCACGCACACAAATGAACAGCGCGAGGCGAGCGAGTGGCGCGACTGTTGGCGCGTGAAAAAATGCGCCCCGGCGTGGCCACGAGCGTCGCGCGTTACATAACACGCGCACCACAGCGGCGAGACATTGCGCCAGAGTCTCGGCGGTGGGCTCGGCTGTGAGGGGGCGAGCCGTTGATGTTGGCGAGTGTGGCGCGGATTCAGGAGCGCGCGGCGCGGAATTTAAATTCACTTGGGCGCTCCCCAGGAGGAAAAGAGGAAGCGGCCGCTGATGAATGCGAGTACCAAATGTAACTCCTCCTCGGCTTCCTCTTCCTCTTCCCTCTGGCGACCGGGCTCTGCTTTTCTCTCGCTCTCCGCTCACACAAAGAGCCGCCGTTGAGTTGAGACGGGCGCCGAACGTCGTCGGGGCCGAGTGCGAAAAAATCTAATCGAATTTTCGATCGCCCGGATCTGAGGGAAGCCAAGCGCGCGCTCATCAATTTTTGCTCCACTCGGCGCCCCCCCCCCCACTCGCTTCAGTTCGGCCTCGAGCACAACCAACGCAGACGGAAGCAAACCGGACCGAACCTAACTAAACCAAACCAGACCAAACCGAACCGAATCGAACCGAACGAAACGGAACGGAACCAAACTGGACTGAGCGGCCGGCGTGAGGATCCGAGCTCGTTGCGCAACCGACTGCAACCGAGTGCGGCCCGACGAGGCGCTCGCCGCGTCAGCTTGGCCCGCGTCGGCATCTGCCCCCGGGCTGGCGACGAGTGGGCGACCGGCGGCGAGTCAATGGCCCGTGCCCGCCGCCGACCGGCCGACTCGCCGACTCGCCCACTCGGCCACTCGCAGACTGGCCGCCCGGCCGGCGCCTAATGAGTGCGCTCCAGATCAGCTGACGAGTCTGGCGCCGGTCGGTCGGCCAGAAGGCGGGCAAGCGAGCGAGCCAACGAGCGCTTGACCGGCGACGCAATCATAAAGCAAATACATTCTGTGTGTCCCCCCGGCTCGCGTGCCTATAACTAGTGCAGTGCCGGGAGCTAGCGAATGTCGCTAGGCGCCGGCCAGCCCGAGAGCCGCGCGGCCAGACGGCGCGAGATGGAGATGGCGTCTCACTGGCGCGCTCATCAATTGGCCGCCGTCGTCGCCGTCGTCGCGCGGCCGAATTTGTCACCCACTCGGCGCCCGCTGGCCGCCCGCTGGTGACGTTGTCTTGAGCGAGTGGCGCCCGCGCTCGGCCTCGGCCCCGATCGCGATCGCGGCCGCCGTTTCGCACCTCTAAGCAGTTTTTTGGCCACCAGCGGCGTCGCTCGATTCGCGCCCCCGACCAACTAGATCGAGCTCGGATCCACGCGAGCCGCCAGCCCCGCCGACCGCCACCCGCGCGAGTTCGTCAGCCCACCGCAGCGACCGGTGGGCGTGGTCCGCAGCTCGCTCGTGGGCGTGGCCGCGGCCCTGCGGGCGCCCCTCGAGAGCGCGGATTTCAATTAACTTGGGCGCAAGTCTCAGTCGGCCCAGGGCGGCGCCAAGGCGGGCCGACAACAATAACGCGACGAGCGAGTCGAAGAGGAGGCGCTTGCCGACGAGTGCGCTCGTGGCGCGTGCTCGTCGAGCCACCGATAAGCTCGCGCTGGGCTCGCCTCCGGTGGGCTTGAGTTGCGAGTCGAGCGGCGCGTGCGACGTGACGTCGCCTTGTCGCCGGAAGTAATCGAGTGCATTGTGCGCCCGCCGGCGGCCAAGATAAAACTCTGGCGAGCCGGAGAGCAGTGGAGTCGCGTCGAGTGGGGCGACTTTGGCGCGCACGGCCGGCGGCTCTGTGGCTGCGGCGGCGGCCTTGTGGCTGCAGCCAAGCCACCGACGGCCCGACGCCGCGCGTCTGAGCCCTGCACGCTGATGAGTTTTAAATTATCGCCCGCCCGCCAGCTCGCCTCCTGCCGACAAGTGTTTTCGACTTTCGACGGCCGCCACGGCGCCTTTTTGCGCCCACCAGGCGCCCGGTCGCCACGTCCGCCGTCCGGCCGGCCGCTTCCTCTCAATCGGCTGACGAGCGAGCCAAGAGGGAGGAAGTTGCGCGCGATTAGGCGGGCCGGTCACGTGCCGCGATCGTCGATGAAGTGGCGGCCGCCGACGCCGCCGGCCGCCAGACTCGCTCGCCACCTGATTGGCGATCACGCGCCCGCTCGTTGTCGTCCCCATCTCGGCGAGGCTTCAGTGTGGAGCTCGACGAGACGGGCCCACTCGGACTGCAGCTCGGGCGCGATCGGGACAACAAATGGCCCCTCCCCGTCTCGGTCGGTACGATTCGAGTTTCGTGCGAGTGGACGGCCTGAGAGAGAGAAGGCGACGAACGACAACGAGCACGAAGCGGACGCAAACTCGCGCGCCCAAAACAATAACTACATAAATATATTTATTATATGCAATCTAATTTCGCATTCAGCTGTTGACTGGCCGCCGGCCAGATTCCCGCCTCAAGGCCGGCCGGCGACGCCTCTCGGGCGCCACTTTGTCGCTTAGGCCGCCGACGGGAATAAATTTCCGGCGCCGGCCGACGACGGCGAGCGACCATTAAGGCGGCCGACTCGACAAAGACGAGCACCAGCGACTCGACGGCCGGATCGATTAGAGAGCGCCCGCATGATGAATGGCGCCCGTGACGGCCACTCGGCGCGGATTGCGCGAGGCGCACCGCCCGCGAGTGGCCGTCGACACCTGGCCGCGCGTGTGATCGAGGATGAACTGGAGTGGAGTTGAGTGGAGCCGAGCCGAGCCGAGCCGAGCACAGCCGAGCCGAGCCGAGCCGAGCCGAGCGTGACACGACGAGCGGCGCTCAAGTGCGCACATGCAAATGGCGTCGGCGTCGTCGTGGTCGCGGTCGTTGCGGATACAAATGAGCGGCCGACATGAGGCGCGCGCGGGCTTGCCAGTGGCGAGCTGGAGGCGCCAAATGGAAGCCATTGAGAGTGGACGGCGAGGACAATAAAGGCGCACGTCGGCGAGCGCGCGTGCCAATGACGCGCCTCGATAAACCCGAATGGCTTCCTCGGCGCGCCAGTCTGCACGTCGGTGTTTGCGCGCGCGCCTGCGGGCGTGTGTGGGCGTGTGGGCGTGTGGGCGGGTCAGCCGTCGGAGCCGCGTCTTGGCGACCGGCGGCCGCTCGAGAGCGTTGGCAGCCTGCGCGAGTGGCGGCGGCTGCGTCGGCCTGGGCGACGCTGGCGAAGGTGGCGACCGCGCGACATGAGGGCGAAATCTAAATCTGAATCTAAATGAGCCAATCGATGGGCGAGGCGTCGGCGCCACGGGCGAGTCGCGCAGATGAGCGGCCGAGATAAGTTGGCCCGCATTCGCCGCTCTGCGTGGGCGCCCGATGATGGCCAACGGCGGCCATCATCGGGCCACGCCGGAGACGGCGCTAATGACGAGCCGCTCGTTGGCTCTCTGACGAGCGACTCGGCGAGCGAATCCTCCGGCCGGGCGCCAAACTGGCAGACTGGGCGAAAGTCCCAAAAAGCCGGCACGTGCGCCATGAAGCTAGCGGCGGACCTAGAGGGCGACCTAGTGGCCAAACATGCGAACGCCTTGCCAATATCGCGACTCTCCAACGGGCCGATGAAAAGTGCGGCCCAATTGGGGCGAGCTTGCCAGCAGCGAGCCCGGCCGGCCAGCCAGCCAGCCAGCCAGCCAGCCAGTCGGGGAGTCAGTGTGCCAGTTGGCCGGCGGTGAGCCGGCGGGCCAGCCGGCGCACAGGCCGCCCCTCGAGCGGCGCGGCTTTTGCGCTCCGCCGAGCGCAAGAGTCGCGCCCGCCTCGCGTTAAAGTCGGCGCGCCGCTCGCTCGAGTAAGTTCGGCTTAGTGGGAACGCCCACGGCACCCGCGTGCCGCCACCAGCGGCGCCCTCGGCGCAGCGCCGCTCTCAGCGCCCGGCAGTGGGCGTGAAATTGAGGCGCGCGAGTTACCTGTGCGCGGGGGCGCCGCTTTGGCCGTCGCGCTGGGCGCCCTTTGGCGCTGTCGTCGTCCTCGTCGTCGTGGGCGCCGTGGTCGTCGTATTGGGAAGGCCGCGCGCAGTGGGCGCCAGCTCTCCACTTGGCCGATTTTGTATTGTTCTCTGTGTTGTATTGGGCCGAGCGAGCCGGGCGATTCCACACACTGCGATCGGATCGCGCGAGCTCGCGCCGGCCTCTTCCTGATCTCGTTTTCTCGTTTCCTCGTTTCCTCGCCCCCACTTCGCCCAACACAAACGACGCCCACAATCCCCAGGGCCGCGCTCGCGGCCACCTACTTTTGAGCCTCGCCGAGGCGCCGCCCACTCGGTCGCCCGTGGGCCCGGTGGCCACGCCCTCGCGTGCGCACGTCCGACGCGCGCCGCCGACCAGATCATTAGGCGGCACCGAGACGGCGGCCAGCGGGCGAGCGGCAATTTGCTCGCGCGCTCGCGGCGCCACCGAATCGGTCGCGAGTGTTGTTTTTGAGCGTCGCTCGGGTGTCGCCTCGACTTAACGACGCTCTCGTGAGCTCCGTCTGTTCGCCGCCGTTGTCGTCGTCGTCGTCGTCGTCGTCGTCTTCTTCTGCGTGCGATAATCTAGGGGCAAGCGCGCCAGCGAGTGCGGGCGCCAGATAATTATCCCCTGGCGCAGTGGCGTCGGCGGCGCTCGAGTCGGCCACTTGTCAGGCGCGCGACTCTGGCGAGGGCCAGCCGCCGGTCGGCGCGCGGAATCTTAATTGTTGTCGTACAACACAGCCCGACGCACACTCGCTCGCCGAGCTTCACACGGACGCCCACCACCGCCCGGCGCTTCCGACTGGCGCCCTCGACAACGAAAGGGCCGGCCTGCACCCATTTTAATATAAAATTTCCATTTGATTGCGTTAGGTGGCCGGCGCCTGTGCGCGCGTTCGAGTGGCGCCAGCGAGTGGACGAGCTCGTCGTCAATTTGGCGCCCCGCCGAATGTCTTGTCGCTCTGGGCGCACGTCCGGCGGCAACAAACTTGCGCCCCGTCGGCGTCGTCGTCGTCGTTCTCGACGAGTGCGCGTCGAGTTAGCGCCAGCGAGCGAGCGAGCGAGCGAGCGAGCGAGCGAGCGAGCGAGCGAGCAAGCGAGTGCCGATGCCAATGGCGCGCCAGTCAGCCAGTCAGCCAGTGAGCGAGTCAGCGGGCGCCAAGGCCCAGCTGCCAACTCGAGTGCGCTGTCTTTCTGGCGCCACCGTCGGCCATCTGTTCGGCCGCCCAGGCCGCCGACGCGCCCAAGCCGATCGCCTGTTTGTCGCTCTATTTGCGTGCCAGCCGAGTCGCCTAGCGCGCGCACCTATCGCCCGACCTAGTGGCGGTCTGGTGTTGGCTTGCTGGCGCCCTCGCGCCCACGCTCGCGTGCGCTCTGTTCGCGCGCGAGCGCACCGGAATTAAGCGGGCGCCGCGCGCGTGTTGGCCGCTCGAGTCGCGACTCGCGAGCAGCAAATTTTTCACATCCCGTCTCACCGCCGCCGGGCGCCAAGAAGTCCGCCTGGCAAACAACTCGCGCGCCCACCAAATGCGTCCGAAAATTCTCGCCCTCTCTCTCTCTCGTTTATCATTTTGAGCTGGCGCCTCGCCGCCGCCCCCGCCGCCAGCGAGGCGCCAACGCCAAGACGCCGCCAGGCGTTCGCCCGACGCGCCCCCTGCAACGCCCGCCAGCGCCACTGCGGCCGCCGGCCAACTGTTCGAGCCGAGATAAGCGCGCGCGCTGCATTGCCACCGGCACATCGGGCCGGTCGCTCGCTCGCAATCGCAAGCGCCCGGGGGCAGAGGCGGCCCAACAACGAGCGCCTTCTTGCCGAGCGCGCAACTTCCAACTCGTTCGAGTCGGCCAACAAGTCGTCGTCGTCTTCATCATCATCATCATCATCATCATCATCAGCGTCGTCAAGCGCCCGCCCGTTGGCGTGGCTGAGCGACTTGGGGCTTGGTCGCCCACGCAGCGCCCAATTAGCTGGGCGTCCCGAGCACTCCCACTGGCTGACGTTGCGTTCGCCGAGCCGCCGACTCGCTCACCTTAGGCCCGCTCAAAACGGCCGATTCGGCGCGCCAGACACTCGACTTGAGGTCGTCGTGTGGGCGACCCATTTTGTCGACCTCGGCGCACAAAACAAACAAAGCGGCGGGCCACTTGAAAAATGCCCTCGATGTCTCCCGGCGCTCAAGTGGCGCCTCTGCTGCCAATGCAAACATACGCACACACACACACACACAGAGCCCCGGTGCTCCTGTACGCCGACACCACTTGGAACTTCCGGTAGTCAGCCGGCGTCTGCGTAACATTGATACATAAGTTTGGCAGTGAGGGTGCGGGTAGGCGCGGAGCCGAGGAGCCGAGAAGGAGTCGATGGCGACGACGGCGCGTCATTTCATTCCATTCTCAACAACAACAGCGCACGACACTCAAGCAGACGACTGCGTCTCCCGCTCTCGCCGTCGCGCCGCCAGCGAGCCGCGGCCGCACGCGTGCAACAATAACATTTGAGGTCAGCCGCGAGCGCGGTGTTGCGTCATCGGGGCCGCGGGGGCGGTGTTGCGCCGACGCGTGCGTGTGGGTGTCGTGTGGTCGTGTGGCTTTGGCTCGCCACATCGACGGGCGCGCACGAGTTGCGACTCGCGAGCTTGCCACAGAGGCGCCGGCCGGGAAAAGTGACACAGGCGCACGCGAGCCGCCGGCCGCACATATACACAGCGCGCGCACACGCAGGCACGCACACACTCGAGATGGATGGGAACATCAACAATGGGCCAGAAGAAAGGGCGCCCAGAGAGAGGGGAGACAGCGAGGGCCCAATCTCGTGCTCGTCGCGTGCGCCTCGGCGTCCGCTACGCGTCCCCCCGGAGTGCCCATTCGATCGGCGGGCCGAGATCGAGCCGCCGCCGCCGCCGCCGCGGTGGCGAGACGAGCTCGCCGCCAGTCATTTACGAGCGCATTGTGTCGACCGGCGGAGGCGGCGGCGACTCGCCGGCTCGAGAGCTTTGTGTTTGTCAGCCAAAGTGATTGAGAGTCGGCGTGGTCGCTGTCGGCCGGCTCGCTGGGGCCGAGTTTCAAGTTGCGCGCCGCTCGCTTGACTGACGTCCCGGCCGCCGAGTTGCATCGGCGCTCGACGCGGCCACTCGAGGGCGCCCCTCGCGAGTCTCGTCGGGCCGCATCCGCCCGGCCGGCCATCTTCGTAATCATTATCATCATTACCAACATCATTGTGCCTGTGGCGGCGACGCCGAGCGAGCAAAGCCCTCGTCTAGCGCGCGTCGCCGCCGCCGCCGCCTCGACTTGAGGGCGCCTCTCCACGTGTAACTTTATCTCGGGCCCACTGCATTAGGGCCGTCGCCGTCGTCGTCGGTGCTGTCGCGTCGCTGTCGAGTCGACGTCGACGTCGACGTCGTCCAGGTTGACATTGGCGTGTTTATGTTGCGAGTGCGCTTTTGTGTTGAGTTGGGCCCGCGCGCGTGCATTCGCCGAGCCAGCGACGAGG
>SNVD02005838.1:0-23093 GCA_013180625.2 Boswellia sacra
AAAGGTTTTTGTATTTCGATGAATGCACAGTTTCAATTTCTCTTATTAGTGCTACACAAATTTTATGTATAAAAAAACAAATTTTCTGTAGGGGAAATTTTTCCCAGTTCATATATCTATTAACAAAACTATTTGTTCCAGTGATATATGAAATCGGGCTTTTAAACCAGCTCTGTCCATACCAGCTCATGATGTAGCAACTAACAATTGTAACGGGAAAATTTTACTGAAACTCTAAAACAAGCCAAGTGTGGGCTCCTATAAAATTGTTCAATACTGTTTATCATCAAAAAAGCAAACTGTAACTGTAGTGGATATTAACCTGCTTCTTGACTAATCAAAACAGAGGATTAAGGCTTCAGATATTCTGCAATAAATATCACATATACATCAAAAGTGCACAATTGACTAGACTACCTGTGTACTATGCAGCGGGCAGTTGTCGATAGTTTACTAACCCGCAATCATAAAAGCACTGCAAAAAGATATTAACAAGCAAAATTCAGATATTATAACAACTCTATGATATTATATTGCAATACATCCAGCGTATCAAAGCATTAACTAGCAAGAACAAACTAAACTGAAAATTATAAAACAAAAGACATCTAATTGCAGAAATTAAACTGAATAGGGAAAGGTAAAGTTCTTTTAACACTCTAGCGTTAAGTTAAAAGCAGAAAGGATCACAAAGGAGTGGCAAAAATAGTTAAAACCAATCATAGGGGGACTTAGTCTAAGGTGCTGTTCCAGTGGGGACCAGCATAAGGATGTGTGGCCAACTCGATGATCCATTTCTTATTTTCAGCTTTGCGCGCAAGGGATGGGCCCAAATTTCATATTTCACAACCTCGTCTAAAAGATATGGAAAAGGGGAACAGAAATGCACAGCTTTGAGTTTCTATATTCGCTTATAGCCTGGGATACGGCAGGCGGCCAGGGAAGACGCTGCTTTGTTTTAATAGCAATTCATAATATGAACATGTAACTGTAACCTAAAAATGCTGTAATTCCTTAGATGGGAAGCAAATTTCTTTGTTTCAGGACTGCAACGATCGGTTTGGTGCTTCTGCTCCAGCTCATTGTCAATAAACAGGAATGCAAGGGTAGAATCAGTCAAAGAGTGAAAAGATAGAAGGCTTACAAGTAACTTATTGCATTGCATTGCATAGAGATTTCATACAAAAATGTTCTAGAATTATACCAAATGAAGAATCTCGAATTTGGTAAGGGCATAAAAGGAAAATAATTTGTAGATAATATTAAAGAAGAAGGGTTCAATCAACTGATGCTTGGACTGGTCAGCGCCCAAGTTTCTATCCGAAAACTACTATATTCTGAAGTTATTATGATTTCTGATCCTATTAATAAGCACATCAAACCTGACCATAGCTGAAAAAACAGGTGATATTACCAATATAATATCATGTTTACTCATAAAAGAATTGATTATTACTTCGTATTCCTGAAACAATACCATCAGGCAAAGTCTAGTTTGAATGGGCTATCTTGTACAATTCTTTTATTAAAAAAAATAAAATGATGAACATGCACACACTAATAGAAAAATGGTTTTGCAGACCAAACACTTAAATCTTTTAATATCAACAGTTGGGTTGAATATTATGTTCCTAGAATCTCATGTTTCAATTTAACTAGTTGCTTACCCTTGGGCCAAGTTCTAAAAGAGTCTCACAATAAAAATCTATGTAGGAAGCAAACTTTAGGTTTATTCATTGAGTATTTGTAGCAATATATATATATATATATATATAAATAGATGTAGTGGCTTCGTGCTTGTTTTAGATCACAAGATCTGATCAGTACCTAACATAAGAAAACATAGGGAGCCTTCCAACATAGACTCTTTATTTACTCTTTTTTCCATTTAAAGTCAAAGAGATCACAAGGTCTGCAACATTTACATAATATATAAAAGTTAAGGCCAGCTAAAGTTGTAAAACAAAAATCATCTTCACAGACTCTTTATTTACTCTTTTTTCCATTTAAAGCCCCCCCATTTATGCAATCTTCAAAAGCAACAAAATAAAGAAAAGAGTTGTGAGCATTATGAAATCCACTGACAATTTTAGGTTGTAAATGTCCTTAGCCTTCAGAACTGACAACAGATTCACAACAAACAAAGAACACAATCCCGGGGAAGGGAAAGAAGTGGAAAGGAAACAACACCATGGTGCATGTGCTACAGCAAGTAACAGTCAACAAATATAATTTCTTAATTTTTTATGAGGCATAAAGGGAAATCACTAGTCAAATAATATAATAAAATCCATTTTTCCAAAAAAAAGAAAGAAACCAAAAGGCACAGCAAAATAATCACATATAAGTCCCATCCCACCATACGCATACATTGCTATAAGAGAGCAATCTATCAGAATGTTGTAACACTTTTCAATTATGTACGAGGATGGAAACAAATAAAAGGAGGCAATACCATCTATTGAACACTCTAAAGACTGAATTTTCAAATAAGCAATAAGAACACAAGAACAAATAAACAGAGAGTTAGGCAAACAACTACTTATTCCCCACCAAACTTCTGTTCTTAAAAAGAAAAACCCACAACATTGACTTCTTCAGGACAAGCAATCGCATGCACCAAACTACCCAGAAACCTTCTAATTTCTGCCAAACCAATCTCATCAATCAACAATAATAACACAGCTGGCTTCCCACAAAGTAGTAAATTATACTACAATTAACCGTTCACATAGCCAACAAGATCATAATCATAAATCCTAAAAGATTGAAACATAACTTTCCAATCGTGGTGTGATTGTCACCTACCCGAAATTAAAAACTAAAATTAAACCAATTCATATTACCATGCAATAAGAGCTGGGACATTTTAAGGCTTCCCGGTAGCGTGCAAGCTCTGTAACATAGCATATTTTGGTTCTCTACTGTTCTTGTAATAGTTGTTAGCATAATTCTAGTTTGGAGGTGATTTGAATTGTTATGGAGCTGAACACTAATATGCTCTCAGTAGGATTGTGCATCAAGTATAACATCATTAGGCTTCCATCAAGTGAATATAGCTATTTTTTGTGTTGAGTTCTAATGTGTCTTCAGTGTATATAGTTATAAATTTGAAGCTGATTAAATTCCAAGTATTACCCTATTGAGTATTGAGTTCTGTTGTATCAGTAAGCAGAGATTGTCTCTCCTTCGGTGATAATTAAAACTTCATTAATCATTACTCTTTATCATCTTCTTGGATATTTGTGTTTGATTGAATTATCCTGTGACAAGAACAGTGCATGCTGCAGTTTTTGTTGGATTTTGCATGGTTCCAATTTGTACATACACACGCTCTTAAGAATCAAACCATATAAATTATGTTTTATTTACTAATGTCATTTCATCATTGAATCTAAAAGGGACTTGTAGACTTTTGTGTGTCAGGAAAGTTTTTCTTTGCACATTTGCAATATCAACTAGCTGCGTCTATTATTTCCCTGTTCAAGACTGCCTGCTTCATGTTTTAGTTGGATAAATTTGCTATATTAAGCCTGCATATTCCATTTTATAGGACTCTCTGCAGCTTCTATGGATGCATTTTTTGGTTGTGAAGTTAAAAGTTGGTTCCCTAACCTTTTCTGGTACCTGCTGTTAACCATTATTGTCTATCATAATCTAACATCTTTTTATGATTTCCAAACCCAGAGGCAGAGAAATTTGGTTCCCTTTTATAGAAAGATTTTTTTGCCACATTTCAGTGCTGAAAATGCACTGACATTTTAAGAAATGAACCATGCAACGACAAGAACCAGTGCCCTCTAGCCTTATTTAACTGAGAACTCACAGTGCATTCATTCTTTAATGATATCTTAATGCGGTTTCACACTTGGCTTAACAAACCTTCAAAAAGCTGGTTATACACTAGTTAATCTACACATAACAAATTCTTGTAAGGATTTCTTGTTTCAAACACAGACATCCTTTAAAGAAGAAACACAGAAACAAATCCTTTAAAGAAGAAACACAGAAACAAATCCTTTAGTCAAAGTTGTATTTACTAAAGCATAGGACCAGTAACATACAGTTTTATCAGTTACCACACGAAACATTCCCTGGAGTGAAATTCCATTTCCACATCCGAGTGACATACCATCCAATATGACAACCTGAAAAAATGTTATTCACTTCAAGTTAACGATGGTAAAAGTTTGAGAAATTTCATATGAGAAAAGGGAAAAAGAAAGAATATATAACTCAAAAGAAAAGAAGAGAGGATTGAAAAATCATTTTCCACAGTGATAGATAATGTAGTCATATCTTGGATAATAATCCTCAAGTTCTAACTCATCTAAAACCTCAACATAGAAATCTCAAGAAGAGTTGAATTCTCACGTGGCTTCAAATATGTTCCTTGAAGGTATACAAACTTATATAACGTCTCAAAAAAGCTCTTATAAAGTCTTCAACTTTCCCTGCATTCAAGGTAGTAGATGGAGCGTTATGTAAGAAACTTTGGCATACATAATGAAACAACCATTGTCTCATTGGAAAAAAAAACTGAATCTAAACCAAATTGAAATAGAAGACTTCAGCTGTCATCATAACAATAATTGCAAGTCATCAATTATTTGTAGGATGGAGTTTTTTTTTTTAATTGAATCTTATCATAAAAACCTTATATTACTCGTGAGGAACACAGTAATTAATATGAACCATTCTTGGGTTGTTTTATCAAACAAAAATGTTAATTGTTTATAAAATTTACAAGGATTGAAATGTGATTCACCTTCCTTAAGTAACTGATAAAGGGCGACGACATCTCCACCAGAGCAGAAAACCCTGCCACTACCCTTAAAAAAATTAAAAAAAAGGCAGCTTAGACACCAAAAATATAACCAAATTAGAAACGTAAACACAAGCCATAATTCAACCTTAAGCACGTTTCCACAAGCCAATTAAATGAAAGTGACAGAGACTTTCAATAACATAATTCAAAAGGTTTATCAAATCAGTTCCATCTACTTGAAACTTTACAACACATTCAAACGATAAACTTGATATTGACAACGAAATAAAGAATTCCCAGAAAATTACCAAAAGCCAATACCTACTATCCAGCCCTCTTGTACATCTCCAGTGCCCTCAAAGCATCATGCCATTGCATCTCAAAAAACTACCAAAATTAAGGGTATCATACAAATAAAATCTGTTAAACACCAAGTTTAATGTGATTTTTTCTGATTGAACAAAAATATACATACATACATACATTCCTTGTCAACCAAATTTATTGTACCATCACTTATAGCTTGATAGATTTTAATGCTTTCAGAAGCAACCTGTTGGCAACGACAGAAGAAAATCAGAAACAATAATCACATCAAGAACATCTATACAAGCCATATGTTTAAACTTCACATACCAGTGACAGGGCCAACTGAATCACAAAATTATTAACTGCTGCTCCTTGCGGCTATAAAAATATTTAAAAAAAGTAATCCATCAAATACAAAACGAAGAAGAAACCAAAAAATATAAACGGTTTTTTATAGGCCCAAATTGCTCAAAAATCGCCATAAGTTGTGCAACTATTGCATTATCAGGCAAGTTTCTGACAAATATGGAGTGACCCTTAATTGCAGAATATAAAAGGAAAACATTAAAATAAGGCAGAGTTTACAATCTATATAATCTACTCACCATCTCCACAGACAACAACAAACCTCCCATTAGGATTGTGCTTCAAGCCCTGCAAGACAAAAAGAAATACAGTAATAACAATACCAATAACAACAGAGAGACCAAGAGGCCATATAAACACATTACATAAAACCTTATTCCTCCATATCATTACACTTTAATTGGAAAATAAAGAAAAATCTTGAAAAGTACCAGCTAGTACGGAATAGATTCTCCCATTATGTCCTTTAAACTCTTTAGAAACTACTATAACTTTTTCATTTGATCTCTACACACCTAAAACCTACTTAAAGAGGTGACTTCTGAAATCCTGATGACTATTAAATGCAAATAGTATCTGAAATAAATCAAGAAAAAAATTTCCAACAGATAGAAAAATAGGCAACGTGGAACAAGTAAAATTAGATCTTAAGCAGCAAAAATTGATGGTCTGTTTCTACATATACATGATTAAAGCAGCAAATGTTTAGATATACATCTATGAATATGCTTCGAAAGATTTACACTAAATAAGACATGGTGAGGAAGGAAGCAGAGAAAAGATAGAAATGCATAAAACAAAACACATCTGAGACAAATAAAAGCAGGCAGCAAAATGCCAACTTACCTATGGGTAAAGATCATAGGTTCCTAATTCCTTAATAGCCAAAGGCAATCTTTCTCCATCAGTAAGCTAAGATGCAAGAGAAACCAATTACTTAAACCATCATCTATTTTAGAAATGTAACATGCAGCAAAGGAAGCAGACAGTCTAAGCTCAAACCTCAAAATCTGCTCCAACACTCTTGATGTTCACAGTTTGAATTTCATTGTGCTTAGCCCATATGATCTTTCCACTATTATCCATAGTAGCTACAGGTTCTTCACGACAAATTTTCACCATGATGGTTCCCTCATCATAACCAATTATAATTCTGTGCAATGAAATGAATAGTAACAGCGTCATGATAAATAAATAAATAAATAAATAAGAAATTAAAAAAAAGTATATTTTTAAGTATGCATTAAATAGAAATTTACAACTTCAGTAGCATATATAAATATAACTCTTCAAAAGCTTAACCGAAGAGAATTGAAGTTTTTTAAACACTAGAACACATTCTCCAATGTATAGATATCTACTGGAGACCCCATACATACAAGATTATCAGCAGTAAAATTTATATTACATATGTATATGGAGAAACTCACCTGCGAGAACCTTTCATATACCCAATAGCCCAAACTCTTTCCAGACCATAATTCAACGTGTTCTCAAGCTTGCAAGACAAGAAACTCAGTTTAGAAACATTTCAAAGAACTCTATATGGCTTAAGCAGATATAACAAATATTCAAAAAATAATAATCATGATGACGATTATTATAATATAAAAGAAACTGCAGGATTTTTTTTTCACACATGCATGGTTAAAAAAAAAATCCATAGTTTGATATTAAGCTTTATATTTCAAAGCATTTACCAACCTAAAGGATATAAAGTCTAAATAACCAATGGATAATTTAAAATACATCAAAGCTTGAATTTCAATTTGGAAATAAAATCTGATTGTGAACAAAAAATTACTAGCAGATGAAAGCCAAGCATAATCCATAAGCTTATAAACCTTGGAAAGTAAATAGAGCAGCTAAATAGTTGAAAATGTTCAGTTGTTGAGTACAACTTTGTTCTCTCAAGTTTTTCAAATCCTAAAAGTAAAAATGCAGTAAGTAAATGATGCATGTCATATAACACTAATGTAAAATGTTCAAAATCTAATAAACTCTATAATTGCATTGCTGCACTTGAATTATTATGCATTTGCACAAATGATTATATACAAAAGCACTAGTCAAGAGTTGAGGAATAAGTTAAATATGGAAAAATCATCAGCACTTAAAAGTCATAAAAACAGGTTATTCTAGATGCAACAGCTAAGCTAAGTACAAGCTGAAGAATCAATCACATGTAGATCAACAAATTAAGTTACAAATATCCTAAAGAATTCACAGAAAACAAGGCTAAGAGTTAATCCTTCATGGTTATATTTCCTAGCTAATTAAAATACTCGGTGACCAACTAGCACTTGTATTGCAAAGAAAATTAATGTGTACAAGTCATCAATTTCTTCACTTCCCTAAGTTTCTCAGGTAAATCCTACGTGGTTGCCTCACAAATCTCGTTGCAAACAATTAAAAAATAAACAAAATGCATCAAGAAATTATCAATTAATTAACCATATCATGAGCCTAGCTATATGGCATTCTTTTTCACGTAGCACTCAAGAATTGTCCTTCAATTTATATTTACGATTGACCTATCTAATCTAACTGTGCTTACTTTAAGCAATCTTTAAACCAACAAGTATATATTTTAACCAATAGGGCTCGATATGTCAGTCATAACATATAACAAGCAATATATAAAAGTACTAACAGTTTAAATAAATTAATTAACAAAGAAAAGAAAGTTCTAAGCATTCTTGTATAAAACCAGAATTTCATGTCAACAAATTAAAGAAACCTTAAAACTAAGTTACATACAAAATTAAACTCAAACATTGAATCATTGATGAAGATTTCACCACTAACTCCAGTACACGATGATGTGATTATAGTGAAGAGATAGAACTCTTACCATAGCAAGTAATGAATCAAATCAAACTCTGTCTACCTCTACTTGCATTGTGATACTCCGACCAGGCTAAACATCACCCTCTTTCTCTATCTATCTCATGAAATCACCCAACAGATAGATAAATTTTAAAAGAATTTCTAAAGCTTTATATACTAACAGACTTAGAAGAAGTTTCAAGGGAAGCGGACATCAAACCATATTTAATTTTCATTTCATTCTTCTTTTGTGCCCGCAAGTCGATAGGCCAAAGATAGCATGCCACATAAGTTAAATAAAATTGTAGATAGGATAAATTAATTAATATTAATACAATTTTTTCTATCTTTAAAATAAAATTAAATAAGTTTACCCCTCCATGAACCAATTTTCCATCGTCGGTCTTGCTTTGACTTTAATCTCTTGATTTTTGGCCTCCTTTAGATTCAGCTTTCACACCATTTTTCTCAATCAGATTTTTCGATTCACCAACCGCCGCTGCTATGGCATTGGTACTCAATAAGCATCTCTGATTAATTGCCAAAGATTAAAATACAAGACCAGAAATAAGAACCTGAAATAAAAACAAAAAAAGGAACTAATAAATACTACAATAATTTATTTATTTTTTAAAGTAAAGAAAGGGGGAAGAAATGTTGAGAAATCAAACTATTTAGGTTGAAGAAATGGTTGGATGGTGCAGGGTTTGGATGATTGGTGAGGATAGAGTAGTGACAAACCATTTGGGTGACTACAAACCGTTTCGATCTTCAACAGATAAACTAGATCTTCAAAAAAATCAATTAATGATCGAGTGAAAGTGTTTTATATTATATATAGACATCCTTTGAGTTTAGCATTTAAATTGATTTCATGGGTCAAAGATATTAGGGCGCGTTTGGCAACCGTGACAAGGGTGGGATTGGGCTATTATTTGGGACAAATTGTACTAATCTCTTGTTTGGACAATTTTTTAAAAAGGGGATTGGACTAAGGTGAGTCCCCATCTCTTTTGTCTTTTTGGCTAGTCATGGGACAAGGAGTCCCATATGATAACATGGGACAAGAAGTTCCAAGATTGGACAAGCATTTAAATTTTAAAAATAATAAAATAAATATTTTATAAAATATTTTTAAAATAAGTATTAGTATAATAATATCAAAATAATCCATAAAAAATAAAAGTTTAATATTATTCTAAAATTATTAATTATGTAAGAAAATTAAAAATAAATGATAAATTATAAAAACCAAAATAATATAAATTTATTAATTAAAATAATCTAATATTTTAAAATTAATATGATTTTAAAACGTCATATTATTAATTTTTAAAAAAATATATTTTATAATATTATTAAAATCGTCAAATATATAAGCTTTATTTTTTTAATTATATATTACAATATAATAATTTTAAATAAACAATTTATTAGTAAAAAATATTTTTAAAATACTATACATTTATTTTTTTAAATAGATTTTAAAATATTATTAAAATAATCAAATATGCAACTTATATATTTCTAATTGTATAGTACATTATAATATATTTAATAAATAATTTATTATTTTATATTAATATTTTCTTAATTTTATGAAAATAAATTTTGATTAATTAATTAATAAATTGTTCTAATAATAAAAACAATAATTATATAATTAATAATAAATTATTCTTGAACATAAAATATATCATAGTAATAATTAATAATTTTTAAATGAATTTAAATTTAAATTATATTTATATATTTAATTATTTTATCTCAAATTCATCTTGATTATTTAATTTCAAATTAATATATCAATAATATAACAAATAATTAATAACATTACTATATGTAATAATTTATAAATAAATATAATTTTTAAATATATTTAAATTTTATTTCGTTCTATCTAATACTAATCTTGATTTTTTATAATAATTTAAAAAATAATCCCAAATATTAAATTAATATTTATAATTTATATAGTAATTTATTCATAATGTAATGTAAAATAATATTATGTTTATAAAAATATTAATAGGATTTAAATACTGTTAATTTAGATATTAGATTAAATTATATTCAAATTAAATTTGAATAAAATAAAATAAATTTATATTTAAAAATTGATTTCTTAAAAATTTATTACATTTTAATATAGTCCAGTCTCGTACTACACCAAACATAAGATAGCATTATTTATAGTCCAGTCCCATCTAATCCAATCCCAATCTTAATCCCAATCTTAGTCCAGTCCAATCCAATCCAGACTCCCAAAAGAGTTTTAGATTTCTAATGTTGCCCTAAATTTTGTTAATACATAGCAGCGATTTCTTATGTGTTGTTTCCGCACCAGCAGTCAGAAAAATTAGTAACTTATATTTAGTTATTCAGATATTTTCAATTTTTTCCACTATTTACTTATATTTTAAGACAATTTTATTGGGATCGAAAAAGACCTTAAAATATTTTGGCTTTATATGAATTGTCTAAATTCTGAATATATATACATGCACAGATTGTTTTAATTTCCTATCATATAATAACTATTTTTATCATAATGTCTAGCAACTTTCTGAAAACTATTTTCTTAATTGATAAACCTTTGTGTTCTAAACTTTTTCCTACCATATAATAAAAATATGATATATTTTTCCAAAATAACTTTGACATATGAGATAAATAAATTAAATCTAATATATGAAGCAACTAGGACGTATTACCCTACAAATAGCCCTCAAAGCAAGTGAAATATATAGATTAATCACCAATATAATTCTATAATAACCAACAGTAATCGAAGTAATCATAACAAATCGGAAGGTAGTTTTGGCTCATTAGCATCCTACATACATGGCCAATGATGGATCCTCTCTCTTCTTTGCCTCGATAAAAACCACCCAGAAATACAAACACACATGATGAACAAGTCTAGTACTGGAAGCAAACGATGTCTTCACTCAAATTATTCTTGAGAAATTCAAAAGCTTATTGATTTAAGATTATCATAAGTACGTACATTCACATACTTCCATTGGA
This sequence comes from Boswellia sacra, assembly GCA_013180625.2. Classification (NCBI taxonomy): domain Eukaryota; kingdom Viridiplantae; phylum Streptophyta; class Magnoliopsida; order Sapindales; family Burseraceae; genus Boswellia; species Boswellia sacra. The sequence continues at coordinate 11,303 of SNVD02005838.1, forward strand.
CTTTGAAATCATATTAAAACTGAAAGATCCTATTCGTAGTTTTAATTTACCATTAGATGCTATTTATATTAATATTTAAACAACTTTGGATAGGTTTAATTTGAAGAGACCAAATTATTAAGTTGGGGTGTGTTATAATATAGGATAAATTATGTTAACTTTGTATCTTTCTTACAATAATTATAAATAGATAGAGAGAAGGAAATCTGAAACTCAACGACTTAAATTCCAGAAAAAAATATTAAAAATAATGATAATAAAGTGGGTTAATAGTAAATATTAAGTGGCTAATATATATAGCTAATAGGATAGAGGTTGTTTCTTTGCATGCCTCTTCAATGTGTGTGTGTGTGCATATATATATATATAAACGTATGAATGATTCATTTTATTCTAAAACTACTCTTCTTCCACTCAATTCATGATTCAACAAAACCCTAGCTAGCTAGTCAAAGTTTTGTTACTATCGATTGTCTTGAATAAATTTAAACATAATCTATAAAACTGATTTTCCTACTGAACATTTCAAAGAATTTTAAGTTGAATTGACCAAAGAATTTAGATTTAATCATTATTCACATTCAAATAGTAAATTATTAAGATTGCTTTCGCTGCTGCATGCTTGCTTCTTAGGCTTTCTTTAGATTAGTATTCTGCTTCTTCTTTGGCGTTTTGCGCAGGAGGTTCATACATCTATCTCTCACTTTCTGTCTTCTCTTACTTTTTAATCAGTTGGTAGAATTTCTCTATAATGCTTTTTTTTTTCTTATGACAATTTCAACAAACTGAGTTCACACAGGAGATAAATATTTAAAATTATTGTCGGTTTTGTTTATTTTAAACAAAATTAATACTTGAAAAATTATTTAAAGAGGCATATGCAACCTTAAATAACAAAACTCATAAAATAAGTTAAAAATATAGAGGTGGGTGTTGGGAACCCTTTAAAAGATCAAATATTGAGTTTGAAACTCAAAACAAAAGAGAAAATTAATAAGCTTTTTCCGATAAGCAAAAAAGTCATATAGCCAAGGCCCATATCTAGAGAGCAAGAGACATCGGAATCACTTCAGGTTAAGCTTCAAGTGTTAATACTTGCCACACATAAAAGAAAGCAAAAGCAAAAGAAGTGAATAAGCTTCAGAGAGATTATCATCTTCCATTGTGTCAAGTCATCAAAAAAAAATAATATATGTGTTTCAATACCAGCATAAGATAGAGCAAGAATTGAAGAAAGTAAACTGCAAAATCTGAAATTGGTTTCAAATAACTCTTAAATAGACCCAACATTCAGATAACATGTTCTCTCATTCCTTCATGCAGCTGATGAGCTGATATTACCAAGAAGTATAGGTTACTTAAAGGGTGGAATCAATTTTTCAGAAATAATCGAAAGCTCTCAAAACCCTACAATTTCAAATCAATAGCTAGAGGGGTCTCTGCTCATTCAATTTCTTTGCTTTTCTTATTAGCTAGAGAAATATTACTCAGCTAATCTGACACGTGTAATAATAAGTACTTGTCATTTCACAAAAGCAAACAATAATTGCTTTCATGCATGCTTCATTATTTGAGGGAGAGAGAGGGCAATTACCTCAGCTTCGTTGGAGAGACCAAGCTTTCTAACCAGGCACTTTTTAACCATGAAAATTGTCACGTTCTCATCCCTTATAATTTTTTACGAAAACAAATAAAAAGACAACACCAAAAACCAAAAAGAAAAAAGTAACATCAGCCTTTTTTACGCATCATCATTAGCTGGTAGGAAGATAGAAAATTGAAATGACAGTGAAATGATAAGCTCATGTACATTTGAGTCTAACGTGCACCACTTACTTCACTCTAGTATACGCCTTTGGTATTTGGGGCAGTGCTTGTATTCCAACCCTGCACATCATGTTAATCAACACATGAATATAAATTAATTAATTATATATTATCCAAATATTAAAATTCATATTGATATTATAAAATACAGTAACATGCATGGCATGGGCCCTTTGTCCGATAAAATTTAGAGAGAGATTAAGATGTAGAAAATAAGTTAAGTCTAAATCGGTGTGTTATTGTGTCTTCTTCTTCATGCAACCTAAACTCAGCATCAACAGAGTGAAAGAGAGAGGAGATCAACATATATAGAAGAAGAGAAGAGGAGTGATCAATGAGGGTTTTTTTTTTTTTAAAAATGTGTATAGACCAATAAGAGAAACCAAGTAAATAAACAAACAAAAGTGAAAGGGAGAAAGGAAGAAAGGGAGCAAAGAGATTGAGATGGAAACGGAGAGGATAAACAAAATAACCAACAATAGATATACATCTATAAAGAGAAGAACATTTGGGATAGAAAAAAATATATATAGTGAGAATCAAAGCTATATATTATGTCTATTTAAACATGCCCATTGGCTACACAAAGAATGTTATATGTGTGTGTATATTATTTATATATACCGCCAAAACAATTACGGTTAAATTGTAGATGGAGCAACAAATACTTTTGCTCAATTTCAGATTACAACTAGTTGATGGAGCAAACATGCTCAACTTTGACAGCACACTAGACTCCATAGAATTGCAGGGAGAGACTTGCCTTTCATAATTTTGTTGGTCCAGCCAAAACAAGGTACAGCCTTGTAGGAGGTGACGGTTTCACCCGAACTTGAGCAAAGCTCTCTGCCTGTTTACCTTACAAATTTAGTTGAACATACCATTTCAAAAATAAAACAAAATTCCACAGTGAGTTTGAATATACTTTTGGGTTAACTTTTCGAACACTACCAATGTTATCAACAGTCATACACTCCAATCCTGCTACAATGCCTGCATTTTAAGTAGAAGAGGTGTAAGATCAAAGTCAAAGGGCATTTAACGCATAGCTAGAATCATTTTTACTGGCCCAAGAAGGAAAAATAAGAGAGAAACAAATTCCAATTATTCTTACCAATATCATACAATCCAGCTTTTATAGAAGTAGCAACATCAGCAACTGCCTGTAAGCCTAATGAACACTGCCTGTTCACAGTTCTGATGGGCACCGTCTCTGTTTGGAACAGTATATTATCGACTTGAGCAAAAACGAATTTAAAGAGAAACACATAAACATCGGACATCAATGAAACCATCCTGTCTTGATCTTCAAATCATATTTGAGCATGTTCATCAAAATTGCATAGCAAATGGTACAGAATTTTATATTTCAAGTATATAAATCAAATGAAAGTTTAACCACTATTCCATCTTGTGTGCAAACAATGACAGAAATATTGAAGGTATAATATAACGAAGAGCATATATACCAGGGAAACCAGCATAGAACGCTACCATCCTACACTCAGCGGCTCTTTGCGAACCAGACGCCAAAACTGTACCAACAACTATATCCCCGACTTCAGTAGGGTTCAACCTGGTTTTCTCTAGCAATGCCTGCACAGTTAATTTACCATATGATATTTAAAAAAGAGAAGAAAAAAAACCGAAATGGCTGTAGAAACTTAAATAAAGGCATCAATTATACCCTAAGAACAGAAGCGAGAAGGTCATCAGCATGTGTATCCTTGAAGCCTCCACGCTTTGCCTTGCAAATAACAGTACGATATGCACTGTGTAAGATCATATTTGTGCAAATAAATTATACTACTATCTGCTGGCGGAATTAGATTTACAAGATTCAAACCAAAAAATAAAAATAAAAATAAAAATCATTCATCAACAGGTCAATATGATCAACTTACGCCACGATGACTACATCATCTCCAAACGCAGCCTTTCTACGATACGCAGCACTGTCACCAGCCGCACAAATCGAAGCCTTTTATACCAAAAAAAAAAAATCATTAAGCTTGATCGACATAAACTAATCACTAGTTGACTTTAATCATAGAAAAATCAAAGAATTCAAGTGAGCTTACATGAGGAGAAGAAGCTGCAGATTCATTTGTTTGTGAAGAAGAAGCAGAAGAAGAAATTGGTTGTAAATGTTGGAGCAAAATTTTTCTGTCTGTTGAGTGCTTTCTCCATCTCTCACACTCGGCAAATGTGTTTTCTGTTAGAATTTAGGATTAGGCTTCGGCACAGTACGAAATGCTCTGGTAGAGAGATGATTTATTGATTTATATTTGCATATTGCCAGAACAGAGGAGCGTGAACAGATGCTGCTCAGAGCAAAAATTTTCTCGGATACTGTAGGAAAAAAGATAAACGAGGAAAATTGACCCAATCATCAACTTTTTTTTTCTTGAAATTGTCGAAAGCAATCTTACTCTTCGGAGCGTCCATGCTTTTTCTGTGCTCCTCTGAGGATCACCCACATGATGCTTCACGTTACACACTACTGCACCTTCAAGGATAGAACCCAAAGGCAGCACGTTTCTCACCGCCAGATTCGCCTTCTTTTCGCAGTACATGAACTGCCCTGTGTACATGCCTTCCGTTGCCACGAACAGCTCCTTCTGATGCTGGTAACGAAACGGGTGTCGGAACGTCACCCGAGCTAAAGGCGCGCCTCGACTCGGATCGTGGATGATCTCTGTCACCACACCCTTCAAGTAACCGTTTCGTTCCTCGAAATCGAGTGAACGGAACCGAGCCGGACCCTTTCGGTGGTAGGTGTGGGACTTGAAGACGGAGCCTGCTCCTTTTCTCTGCGCTCGAATAACTCGACCCATTCAGTCAAATTGGTGAGTCAACGCTTTTAGGGTTTCTAAGGAGCGGCACCGGCTGGGAAGGAGGCAAAGCGAAAGAAAGGTGCGGCTAGGGTAAAAGAGAAAATTTAAGCAGAGAGGAGAAAGTGTGAAAAACATATATTAGGTAGGTTTTATTTATTTATATTTGTTACTCGTTTCAGAATGTGACAAATATATAGTTAAAGTAAAGACAAAATGTGCCAAATATGTAAAGAAAATAGGTTTGACTTTGTGTTGCATGTTATAAGTGACTCTTTTTAATAAAACCGCCAAATAAAAAAATACAAGAGTGTCAAATATAAGAAAAATTCTTGTAGTGATACTTTGTCCGTTTTTAAGCTCTTGATTTCCACTGCACCATGAGGAAAGACATTAGTAATAACGAAAGGTCCAACCCATCGAGATCGTAATTTACCTGAAAATAACTTGAGGCGGGAATGAAATAAAAGAACTTTCTGTCCCACTCCAAAATTCTTCCTGGGGATCATTTTATAATGAAATGCCTTAGTTCTCTCCTTGTAAATTCTGAAATTCTCATAGGCATCATTTCTAAGTTCTTAAATTCTTGCAATTGAAGCTTCCTTTGTTCACCAGCAGCATCCATCTCCATGTTACAAATCTTTACTGCCAACCATGCTTTATGTTCGAGCTCTACCGGAAGGTGACATGCCTTACCATAGACTAACCTGTACGGAGACATACCAATAGGTGTCTTGTAAGCAGTCTGGTATGCCCAAAGTGCATCATTAAGTCGTAGGCTCCAATCTTTTCTGTTCGGATTCACTGTCTTCTCGAGAATGGACTTGACTTCTCGATTTGAAACTTCAACTTGACCACTAGTTTGTGGATGATATGCAGTAGACACCTTGTGAGTGATGTTGTATTTCTTGAGCAAGGCTTCAAATGATCGATTGCAGAAGTGTGTCCCTCTATCGCTAATCATGGCTCTTGGTGTTCCAAATCTCGCAAAAATGTTAGATTTCACAAAATCTACAACAACTTTAGAATCATTAGTTCTCGTAGCTTTTGCTTCCACCCATTTAGAAACATAATCCACAGCAAGTATAATGTAAACATCACCAAAAGATGAAGGAAAAGGACCCATTAAATCAATACCCCACACATCAAAAATCTCAACAACAAGTATAGAGGTTTATAGCATTTGATTTTTGGCACTTAAATTACCTGTCCTTTGACAACGGTCACAAGCTTTGCAAAATAGATATGCATCTTTGAACAATGATGGCCAGTAGAATCCACAATCAAGAACTTTCAGGGCTGTTTCTTTTTGGTCCGAAGTGACCGCCACATGCATAAGAATGACAGAAGGTCAAAATTGAATTAAATTCAGATTCAGAAACACACCTTCTTATCACTTGATCAAAACAATGCTTCCATAAGTATGGATCATCCCATAAGTAATATTTGGCAATGTTTTTGATCTTGTCTCTTTGAGCTCGAGTCAAGTCATGTGGTAGCTTCTTGGTAACTAAGTAATTAACAATATCTGCATACCAAGGGGCTGCTACATGTAGAGACAGCAATTGTTCATCTGAAAAACTTTCTTGTAATGGCAGTACATCCTCGTCATGGACAATGCGACTGAGATGGTCTGCAACTAAGTTTTCACTTCCCTTCTTATCTTTGATCTCCAAGTTAAATTCCTATAAAAGGAGTATCCACCTGATAAGCCTTGGTTTTGCATCTTTCTTTGTGAGCAAGTACCTCAAAGCTGTATGATCAGAATAAACGGTTACTTTATTACCAATCAAATAAGATCGAAACTTTTCTAAAGCAAAAATAACCGCTAGTAGCTCTTTCTCAGTGGTAGAATAATTAAGTTGAGCATCATTTAAAGTCCGAGATGCATAGTAAATGGCATGTGGAATTTTGCCAATTCGTTGACCCAAAACGGCACCCACAGCGTAGTCACTTGCATCACACATGATCTCAAATGGATGATCCCAATTCGGAGATTGGATTACTGGAGCCGAAGTCAAGAGTTTCTTTAGTTTCTCAATGCCTCTTTGCATTTCTCATCAAATTCAAAGGCCACATCATTCTGCATAATCGTGCATAGAGGGCAATGCTATCTTCCGAGAAATCTTTGATGATCGCGATAGAAACCTGCATGACCAAGAAACGAACGAATATCCCGCACACTTTTGGGAAGGGGTAAGGAACATATAAGATCTATCTTGGATTTATCAACTTCTATACCCTTAGCAGAAATAACATGTCCCAAAACTATAACCTGATCTACCATAAAATGACATTTTTTCCCAATTTAGATCAGGTTAGTTTCTTACATCTTTGAATATAAGTGTAAGGTTTATCAAGGCATTTTCAAAAGAATCACCAAAAACACTAAAGGTCATCCATAAATACCTCAATGATGTTCTCAACATAACAGATAAATACTTACCATATTACCCTTTGGAAAGTGCGAGGCATTGCAAGACCTGAACGGCATACGTCGATACGTAAATGTACCAAATGGGCATGTAAATGTAGTTTTCTCTTGATCTTTAGGGGCAATGACAATCTGATTATATCCTGAATAGCCATCAAGAAAACAATAATGAGAATGACCTGCTAATCTCTCCAGCATTTGATCAATGAATGGCAAAGGAAAGTGATCCTTGCGAGTTGCAGACTTGAGCTTTCGATAATCAATACAAACTCGCCACCCGGTTTGGATACGAGTGGGAACTAGCTCATTATTGTCATTCTTAACCACCGTAACACCAGATTTCTTCGGAACAACTTGGACTGGACTCACCCACTTGCTGTCCGAATTTGGATAAATCACACCCACATCTAACAATTTCAGGATTTCTTTCTTGACAACTTCCATCATTGGAGATTCAACCTCCGCTGTGCTTCTCGAGTGGGCTTGGATCCTTCTTCTAATAAGATACGGTGCATGCATATGGCTGGGCTAATACCTTTGATGTCAGCAATTGTCCACCCAATGGCTGTTTTGTGATCTCGAAGCACTCGGATGAGTTTCTCTTCTTGCAATGGTGTAAGGCCCTTGGCTATTATGACTGGCCAAGTATCCTTCTCACCCAAGAATACATGTTTCAAAGGTTTCTGGATAGAGGCTTAAGCTCCAAGGTAGGTGCTTTCATCACGGAAGGTAGAAGTTTCTCATTAGATAAAGGCAATTCAATGTACGAAACATCATACCTGTTTGTGGTGATAGCTATAGTCTCATCCACGCTTGCCACAGCTTCCTCCACTTCTTTAGACACTTGTATCAACTTCCTCGATTCTCTGGAATTTTCTGCCCCAATGTGCTCACTAATGGCTACTTCCAATGCATCCTTGCGAGTTAACTCAAAAAGTTGTTGTGCCAAAGAATCGATAACATCCACTGCAAAAACAGAATGAAAGTCACTAGGGTACTCATTGCCTCAAAAATATTGAAACATATCACCTTGCCATCAAACTCTATAATGAGAGTGCCATCATGAACATCAATCGTGGTTCTAACAGTTTTCGCGAATGGTCTCCCTAAAAGAATCGGAGTTGGATTAGGAGATGTCTGATCCTCTATTTCAAGGACATAGAAGTTTGCTGGGAAAACCAATTGATTCACCTGCACAATCACATCTTCCACAACTCTTTTGGGATATGCATTAAAATGATCAGCAAGCTGAATGGTAATACCAGTTTCCGCAAAAAGTCCAAGATTTAAAGAAGCATAACTAGAATATGGCATGATGTTAATAGATGCTTCTAAATCTAACATAAACTTGGTTTTATCAATGGTGCATGGCATGGTGAACGTACCTGGATCTTTGCACTTTGGAGGAATTTTTCTTTGCAATACAGCTGAAAAATCTTCCCCCACACTTACTTTCTCATTTCTTTTTAACTTTCTTTTGCTGGTGCATAACTCCTTGAGACATTTTGTATAATGATATACTTGCTCGATAGCATCCAGAAGTGGTATATTTACCTCGATTTTGTGAGAAGTTTCCAGGATTTCTTGTTCTTGTTCCTCCTTCGATTTTGCAAATCTACTAGGAAAAAGTGGAGAAGAAACATATGAAGGAATGGGAGTTATAGGATTTACCTGAGAAGTCAGTGTTTTGTTCATGGTGGAAGTGGTGTCATCTCCTTCATCAGTTTGTGGTTTCCTTGGCAAGATATCTAATTGCTCTCCACCTCGCGAAGTTATCGCACTAACATTCTCTCCTGGATTGATCACCGTTTGAGAAGATAATTTTTCTGAGTCTTGTCCCTCGAATTTGCTCATGCTAGTAGCCAATTGTCCCATTTGATTTGCCAGGTTTTGGATACTTGCCCCAGTTTCCTGCTGGAATTGCATTGTGTTAGTGGCAGGTGCATTAACAATATCTTCGAGAGACATACCTGAGTTTTGCGAAGCTGGTTGCGGTGCTGGATGTGGCATTGGTGGTGGCTGCATTTGAAATGGTTGCTGCACTCTAGGTTGATTGAAACCTTGCAGCCAATTTGGTATCACATTTGGAGTGATTGGTTGATGATCCCAGTAACTGAAATTATGTTGATCTTCCCATCCAGCATTGTAAGTGCTAGAGAAAGGATCATACCATTGCCTCATTTGTCCTGGAAATCCACCCATGGCATTGGCTTGTTCCATATATTCTTCTTGTAAAGTTGGATACATGTCGATTGGATGCTCCATGGTAGAATATACCTCACATGCATAAGATTTCTGCATATGTCCTACAGCCATGTTTTCCACAAGAGAATTTAACTCAGAAAGTTGTTGTTCAATGTTATGAGTGCTTACCTCATTTACACTCCAATGTAATTGTGGATCAAATTGGCTACTGAATTGTTGGAAATTTACTGCCATGTTGCCCAAAACAAACAATCAGAAAAGAAAAACAAACAAAATATGAATCAACAATGAAAACAAAATAACAAATCGATTAGAAAATCAATCCCCGGCAACGGCGCCAAAACTTGATGCGTTCGAAACTAGCAAGTATACTAGTCGCACAAGTAATAAAGTGATAAGTAAGATATCGTTCCCACGAGGATTGATTCTAATTGAATTTGTTATTTTCCAGCAACAATAAACTAAATAATGGGGGTTTTGTTGAATGATTATTAAACTTAATGCATAAGGCAAAAAGAATATAACACAATGCAAATTTAAAACGGATCTGAAACATCAATGAGGGAACTTGTAAGGGTTTCATTTCTCTGTCCACAAGATAGGATTTGCGAATTAATCACAGAATTGTCATCCAATTACACCATTGAAATTATCAACCGTAGATAACAACAATCTCTGTTATCCCAATCTTTCCTTACTTTGTTGTTAAATAAAAGAGGCTCTTTATTTAATCTCTATCCATTAAACAACCTAGAACAAGCTCTCTAATTTTAATTTAATGGATGCATTACGATAAGAAAGATAGGTTGATCTAAGCAATAAACACACAAGCTCGGATTATTTAACTTAGTTTATATTCTCCAATTGCAATCTCTGATCACAATTTTGCTACTAATGATTAGAAATTCAAGACAATTACGGATCAAGATTTTCTAGTCTAGCAATAGACAATATCCAGATTATATTCAGTTGGCCACCCAAATACAATCCAGCAAGCAATCATAAGCATTAAACATGGGAAAATACAAGCAACTTCAATTAGAGAATTGGATAACAATTCTTGCACAATCAATTCACAAAAACCATATCAAGGGCTTTGAAATCACCCTCAACCAATTCAGATTAAGTTATACATATTCAGATAGAATACAAATACAATACAATATGGAGACATTCCAGAAAATGAGAGGGAAAGGGAAACTTAGCAAATTTGATGAAATCTATTAGGATTTGTAGTTCTTTCTCTTTCCAAGCCTTCAATCTCCTTCAAGAACTCCAAGAGATGAGAGAAATCCAAAGATGCAGCCTCCTCCACATTCTCCCCTCTTCAAGTTATGAAAATAAAACCCTAAAATGTGTTTAAATACTCTGCTACTGTGACTTGCTACAGTACCCCGTATTATACATGCTACAGTGGCTTGTGGAATTATATTTCTATACATCTTACACTGTTTTGATTACAACTTTTGGTACACTGAATGGATTTAGAAACCGTAAATTTCTCCAGAAAATAGACTTCGAGAGCTTTCCAACGGTATATAACATGTCATCGGGTTCATTGTATATCAATACAATTAACTCCGAGAAGATCACTGACTAGCAGAGGTGAAAATGAAGGGTTTTACTCCATTTTTGTGCAAGTTGCTCCAAAACTCCTACAAACATCAAAACCACACAAAAACATAAAAATACCAAGGAATATAGCAAAGAACATGGACGAATTGATATAAAGTATACATAATAGACACCTATGCCATTTTTTTTTATAAACATATTCAAGATAGAAGACAATACATACAATATGGAGACTTCCAGAAAATGAGAGGGAAAGGGACCTTGCACATTTGATGAAATCTATAGGATTTGTAGTTCTTCCTCTTTCCAAGCTTCTTTTCTCCTTCAAGAACTCCAGGAGATGAAAGAATTCCAGAGCAGCAGCCTCTACCACCTTCTCCCCTCTTCAAGTTTTCAAAATAAAACCCTAAAATGTGTTTGAATACTCTGCTACAGTGACTTGCTACAGTGCCCCGTATTATACATGCTACAGTGACTTGTGGAATTATATTTCTATACATCTCACCTGTTTTGATTAGAACTTTTGGTACACTGAATGAATTTATAAACCGTAAATTTCTCCAGAAAATAGACTTCGAGAGCTGTCCAACAGTATATAATATGTCGTCGGGTTCATTGTATATCAATACAATTAAATCCGAGAAGATCACTGACTAGCAGAGGTGAAAATGAATGGTTTTACTCCATTTTTGTGCAAGTTGCTCCAAAACTCCTACAAACATCAAAACACACAAAAACATAAAAATACCACGGAATATAGCAAAGAAACATGGACGAATTGATATAAAAGTAATACATAAATAGACACCTATCAATTAAATGTCAAGATTTGTGACTATAAAAGATCTTGAAGTCAGCTTTCCAACACATTTGTCAATGTGTCATTTGGAGTTGTCTGCAGCAATCTATGACTATC